>JAOEGS010005561.1:0-36842 GCA_025447755.1 Corythornis vintsioides
CTATCAATAAATACTGCTTTGATAATATATTTATATTAATATAATATAATAATATATAATATATATTTTCCTGTATTTCTCTGAAGAGGGTAATTTTTTCTTACTTACTTTAATCTATCAATAAGTCTAGACGTCGGTTTAGCAAGATACTGTTTGACCATGAAAACAAAGAGAGATGAATTTGTTGGTTTCAAGCCTCTGGTAAATAGATTTTTCCTAGGAGTCAGTTGTACCAAACATAAATGTTCGTTTGGCAGCCACTGCAAGAGAAACAAAACAAGTCACTGAAAAGTCCCCAAACAGGAAAGAAAATAGGAAACAATACAGGCATAGCATCACTTTGGTTTTATTTTTTAAGATCTAACTTTCTTGGTTGAAAGACACAATACAGGCTTCATGTGGCTTTTCCAGAGGTTACATGATCTGTAGTAATCCTGTAGTATGCAAGGTATCAGATGACATCACCTCAGCTAGAATACTAAGACAATATTGCAACCTGAGGATTTTATGCAATTGGGAGGGAGCAGAATTTTTAAATGAAATAAACATATTTCTGTATTTGCAGCAATGGATGTATCATCCAATAGATCTCATATCTGTACTTCTCCTAAAGTTGTAAGAATACATCTTACATAAAGCACCTGACAGGCCTCTCTGTGTGGCTTTACAGTGACTTACCACAGTGTGTAAGGTATACCCAGTCACCTATATTCTCTTACAGCCACTTAAATTGTACAGTAAATTGATGCTTCAAACAACACTCAATATGCTACCATAGCAGTTTTCTGGGGAGGGTAGAAACAAATAGTAAGTAAACATGTTTTTATTTTATTCATATTAAAAATATATTATATGAAGGAACATAATTACTTCTCTTAAAAAAAAAGAAAATAATTTTACACAAGGTATTTTCCTGCTTTTAAGATTTAAGCTTTGAGATTCACACTTTCCAGCTATTAACTGGCACACAGAATCTACACTGGACATGTGAATAACCATTTTAGTCAGAACCAGGAGCACACTGATTGGGCTATTAACTGTAGTAACATCTTTGTTCAAGCAGGCAGATGAAAAAGAAGTTACTGAGAGGGTCACAAGACTATCTGATGCACCTCTGATGCATCTACATGCTTCTCTAAGTTTTAAATAGAACACTTCTTAAAAAAAACAAAAAAAAACAAATACATTTTAAAATGCTGTTATAGATATTTTAACCTTTAATTAAGGTGGTTCAGCTTTGCACACAATTCTCTTACCTTACTTTTTGGTATTCCCAGTCCCCCATTTTTCATGTTAGTTAAAAATGATGACCAAGGTTCCTATGGGAGGGGAAAAATATGTTAAGGAATTGAAGTGCTTTGATGGAACAGAACAGAATCATTTCAGTTGGAAGGGACTTAAAACACTCAGCTAGTCCAACTGCCTGACCATGTTAGCACTGACCAAAAGTTAAGCCATATTATTAAGGGCATCCTACAAAGGGCTTCCTAATGTCCAGTTTAAACCTCCCTTGGTGCAGCTTTGAACCATTCCCACATGTCCAGTCATTGAACAGCAGGGATAAGAAATCAGCACCTCCTTCTGTATGTGCCCTTCTCAGGATGCTGTACAGAGGAATGATGTCATCCCAGCAGGCCCCATGGACTTGTGAGCATTCAGCTGATGCCCCTTTCAGTGTCTACAAATGGAAAGCAACTGTTCCCATAGCCATGATCCTTGGACCAGGCAGCCCAAGAGTTGTAAGTATTGTTAAAGACTGAGGCAAAAAAAACACATTTAATGCCTCCACTTTTTCTTCATCCCTATTAGTCAGATGATCATCTTTAACAAGTATCATCTGACTCTTCAACTCCTTGATATTTACATTAATATGTACCTCGTGTTAGAAGGTATTTGGAAGACAACTGATAGTGAAACTCTGCATTTTAGATTAGTAAAACTTTTAAACTATGAAGGTAAATTTCTTGAAAAAGACAGACCAAACAAAAAGAGCATAAATGAAAGATTTTTTTGCTCATGAGGAAGTGGCAGGACAACATAAAAAACTTTTTAAACTAACCCATAGCATGTTTGACAAGGTCAGGTAGCTACTGACTAGCAAGAGAAGCAGGTCAGCTTAGAATATAAAGGCACCAGGACTCCAAGAAGTATTTCTACCAAGCACAGCTCAGGAAATTGAACACATATATGATGGCAACATGCAGAGGATGTAAGAGCAAGCAGACTCTGACAGACCAGAGCACTCTTCTAGTCTCACAAAGATCTTTCTTACAACATCTCTTTCTTATCTATCAGTTTCTGAGAATAAATGTTTTTGAGTACTGTGGCTTACAATAAAAACAGTGACATCATAGTTAATCATGGTGCTGCTGAATTGAAAGAGTTTTACATGCATGTTTCAGGTTTCTACATCCAAAAGTTTTCAACACTTCTCCAACTAGTTTAAACTTCAAATTACCTTCCAATTAATTTACAGTAGCAAAACACTATAAATTATTTTCTAAAAACATGTCCATAGTATTTAATCATGTCAGCTGGTATAGAATTCTTACCATGTGCAGTAGCTGAATTTCACATCCTACTTGCCAAAGTACACTAAATGCTTTGTAAGCCCTCACATCCCCAGGCTTTCCTGTTAATATCTAAACAAAATGACAAAGAAAGAGCACTTTTGTTGCAAAAACAAATACTGCTTCTTTATCTAAGCAAAATCCTTATATATGTAGCAAGTATTAAAAAAATCATAGTTGTCTAAATTTCCAAGGTAAAGTTACATTAAGCCTCAAAATATAGTTTGTGATATTTTAGTACATCTTAGAACACATGATCAGAAGACATGGCAGTCAGTATTTCTTCACATCAGCTATTTGGGTAACTGAACTGTGTAGGAATTTCCAGCTTATACCTCTTAAGGCAGAGAATTTTCACACAGAAGAGAAACAGGGATTATATTTTGCATAAAAACCTTAAAAGGGTAGAGTTCAGCTCACATTGATAAGATAATATTCCCAACAAGACACAGAAGTAAGCCAAACATCAGGTGACCTCACTGGCCATTAAGCAGCTTGCACAGTCATCATCCTGATCAATATTACAGATCAGACAACTCTTAGGGCAGTAAGACTTAAAAAAAACTTATTTCACAGTACAACTTAATAAAAAAACAATGACTGCATTAAATGAATAGGATGCCCTCTATTTGCTCAAAAATCCAGTCATTAAAACCATACTTTAAGTGGATATTTCAGTGGTGTCCAACCTGTCATTTTGCAGAAGACTATAATTTAAATTTATTTTTTTTAAAACCCCAGTAGTGCATTAAAAAGGCTGTGTAAAAAACCAGGTTGTGTAAGCACACCTGGAAGTCTTTGCTTACTTCAGTATCACCCTCAAAGTTTCACAGAAAGAAAAGGTACCTTTGGACTCCCAGGTACAGTTCTAAAGGTTTGGGACAGTGTAAACTAGCAACAAGTAACCCACAAAGCTGCTTTGCACCTTAGTGTACAGAACCTCAATAAAAAGGGGTTTAAATCACTCATAGTTTGCATCTTTTATTTTTATTACTGCACACAGAAGTGGCTCAAGAGGACAAGTGCATTTCACTAAGTATGGGATTTAATAACTCTGAATCCTTTTCATTAGAGTTTCTAATTACTTGCAACTAATAAACAATTTTGTTGCAAGGGCATGTTACAGAATTTGGGCATCATACCAGTTACAATGAAAGCAGCTACCCTGCTGCTGCATAACCTTCTCAAGGACCTGTCTTCACACTGCTAAGATCCATGGTTATGTGACAACAGGGAACAAGTGGGAAACAGACAAAAAGTCTGACAGAAAAATAAATTTACTAGCAAAAGCAATTATACATCAAAAATGGCTTTGTGCTCTGTGAAGCACTACTTTTTCTTTGCTACCTGTAAAATCTCACACATACCTTGTATTCTTTTTCACTTATAAAGATGTTGAGTTCTACTCTTCCATATCTGTATATGGAACTGCAATCATACAGGGCAAAGAGAAGCCTCCAAAGTCTGTTCCTTTCCTTACTTTGTGGTAAGATTCCAAAAATTTTCAGAGGTACATCTGTTTCAACAGTGTGTAAAAGTATCTTTAAAATTTTGCAATATTTACTAGACACTCTCATTAATGCTAATGTTTTAACTACAAACAATTAAGAAAATTAAGTCCATCATTAGCTCATGTTGTTCAGGAATTACTATAACCCAAGCTTTAGTCAAAGCTAAGGCCAGCTTGCATTAGACTAAACATTTAATATAGACAGGCAAGCACCTTATATGTTATAATGCCACAAGGGTTTTTTGAAACTATCCAGAACCTAAATACAGATGAAGTGTAGAAAATACTATCCATTAATCCAGCATATAAATTAAATTCAACATACACCTCAAGCAAATCCCAAAGATTTTGCCAAACCACCTCTGCACCCTTTAAATGTATTTGTAACATGTGATCATATACATATACCTGCACTCCAAGGAGCTGCTGCTACACCCATGGTTTCAAAAAGTTCACTAGAAAACATAGCAGGAGGTTTCACCATTCTAGTCCTCAAAGGATCCAGTCTGAAGAAGTCACCATAAAGTACCTTTAATTGTCCATCCAGGCTATTCTCTAGGGACTGAACAGAATTAGTTTCAGTTGAAGAAATCTGGATGCAGTAACCTGCTTTGCAAAACACCCAACCCAAACAAGAACAACAATATAATGTACAAGCACCACCTAAAATTGTTACCCAGTCAACAAGAGTCAAATCTCAGAGCTGCTTCTCATGGCTGCTAAGTGCAGCTTCCTTCACCACACAGGGCTTTTCAATGCTTTTCTGCTGTTCAACTGGGGCTTTAAAACACATTCTTAAACTAGTAAGGTGTTCTTCAGTGTTTTGCCAAAAAAAAAAAAAAAAACCAAACCCAAAAGCTAACTAAGCAAACCATTGCATTTAATAATTTACAACTGGAATTCTTCATACATGCAGAGATAATGTGTTTTATTTGCATTTTAAATCAGGTGAGAGTCTTTGGTCCCAAATCTCTCCAGCACTGCAACACAATCCTTCTAGTGCAGCTTCTACAGCTCTGTGCCTGAGCACATTTGAAGCTACACAAACCCAAGGTGAACAGCAGATTACAACACATATAAGTATTTTTTCAGGACAATAGATTAAGTAATACTGGCATACTGAGAATAACTAAAATATGCCAGGCAGGGGGGTTGAACTCAATCTCCAAGGTCCCTTTCAACCCCTGATACTCTGTGATACTGTGATTGTTTACAGATTTCTTAACGTTAGCTACAGGCATCTTGCTTAAACACACACACAATGACTCTGATTAGTATTAGCCTCAAATTTATGCATGGAACTATTTATTGGAATATGGCTAATTCCCTGGCTAATTAGTTTTTGATACAACAATTAGTGAACAATTGCAGGTTAATTTCTTATTTTCCTTGTGGAGTCTCCTTCTCTGGAGGCATTCAAAACCTGCCTGGACGTGTTCCTGTGTGACCTGATGTAGGTGATCCTGCTCTGGCAGGTGGGTTGGATTAGATGATCTTTCGAGGTCCCTTCCAACCCCTAACACTCTGTGATTCTGTGAAATGTGCTACCAAATCAAAAGCATACCTGTAAATTTGGAATAAAAGCTGAGTTACTTTCTAGAGCTACCACTCTAACACCTGCATTGAGTAGAGTTCTGGTCAAGATTCCAGGACCTAAAGGGAGAAAAATTTTAAAAATAAGAAGTTAATTTTTTTCACTGTGATTTCCCTTAGTGCTTTTCCATCAAAACACAAGGGACATACCACCTTCAACATGAGAGAACTTGTGTTTGTTTAAACACACTTAAAGAGTTTGAAACTTTGAAACCTTACCAGTATTATCTCTACAGATAAAACGCCCTCTGCAGAAATGTAAAATAAATATTAACAGCAGAGAGGCAGCTGCGTACCCGCCCACAGTTTTAGGCGTGCTTTTACTCACCAAGTTCACCTACAAAAGTAAAAATACTAACCTGGGTAGATATTTCCATCTCTGTTTTGTAGCAAAGTTTAACAGTAACGAGTCACGGCTCCAGTCTGAGCAGTAAGTAACTCCCTACCCCTCAAGCTCTGCATAAATTGGCCGTTCCCGCCGCTCCACCCGGGCGTCCCTGCCGGTCGCTACCGCCCTGAGGACACCAGCTCGGCTGGCCAGGGTAGCCCCCAGCGCGGATTCGGTGCCGCGGGACCCGCCCGTAATGCATGCGGGGCCCCGTCCTCTTCCCCCAGCGCCACCACCCAGCCGCGGGGCCGTTACCGCAGCCGCTGAGGGCAACGGCTCCCGCTGACCCCGCAAGGTCACTGGGACACGCCGAGCACCGCCGCGGCCCCAGGGCCGGGGAAACGCCGGAGGGGCCCAACGCCGGCGGGCAGAAGGATGGCGGGTAGAGAACGGCCGGAGTCTCAGTGCAACTTACCGGGCGCGAACTCGAGCAGGACGGGCTGGGGGCCGGCTCCATCCTGCAGGCAGCGCTGCACGGTGCTCGCCAGCTGCGGGCAGGCGATGAAGCGGCGGAGCTTCTTCCCGCGCCGATGCAACTCCTGCACCAGCTGCTCCGTCTCTGCCGCCTCCGGCACCCGCAGGGCCGGGCTCGGCCACTGCCCCGCCGTCCGCGTCGCCGTCACCCAGCACGAAGGCAGCCCGCATAGCGGCACCCGCAGCCCCGCCGCCAGAGCTTTCGCCAGGAGGCGGCGGCAGCAGCCGGGGGCGGCCCGCGGGGCCCGGCCTGCCAGCATCACCGAGCCGCCGCCACCTGCCCAGCGCCGCACGGCTCCGGGTGCGCGATCGCCGCGGCAACGGGAGCGTCACTTCCGCCTCTCCGCGGCCTCTCTAGCGCTCTTCCGCTCTATCGGCGGTGTCTCTGGTCCCGTCGTCCTCTCCAGGGTGCCAGCCCCTGCACCGCCGGCAGCCTGCGGCAGCGGCGGCGGCACCATCCCCCTTGCCCCCGAGCCATGCCGAGTGGCGGGCCTCGGCCGCCCGAGCCGCAGTGGAGCTGAGGTGAGCTGAGCTGACAGGGGCTTCTCCGGCGGCGGCAGAGGAGGAGGAGGGGAAAAAGGGAGATGTTTTCCCCAGTGCCGCGCACCGCCGCCGCCTTCTGCTCGTCCCGGCCGCGACCGGGTGCTACGGAGGGTGCGAAGGCCGCCTGGCGGGGCGAAGGCCGCCGCGCCGGGGGTGGAAAGGTGCCGTTCCCGCAGTCTCGTCCGATACGGCAGGGACGGCACCTTCCCGCCGCCCGACGGCGAAGCTCCGCTCTTAGACGAGCGAACGCGGCGGGCGGAGTCTGGTACCGGGTGGGCTGAGCTCGCCGCCCGCCTCAGCCGGGATGGCCAAGTGCGGGCGCTGCGGTTCCTCCGCCCGCAGCGGTGCCCCTGGAGCAAAGAGCGGGGAGAAGCCGCGCGTCGGTGTTCGGTCGCTCAGGACGCGGAGGTTTCGGAGGTTAAGAAACGCTCTCCGCTCCGCGTTTGTTGTTGGAAGTCCCAGGAGCTACGTATTTAGTTTGAGGTTTGTCTGGGCGTTTCGCGGGAGGCTTTGATCTCCGCGTCCGCAGCTAAATAGTCACTTCGGGACTCGGTTCTTTGCATCGCCCCGCCGCCCTCAGCAGGTGCAGGAGCCTCGCCCGGCAGATCTCCCGCATCAGCTCCTCACCGGCTTCTTTCTGCCCGGTACCTGCTTGCGATTGCGTCGTAGGTAAAGCCGGGGATTCAATGGCAGCGACTTTGCCTTTTCAATAGTTTCCTTAATGACTGAACGGGAAATAATTGTAGGATCACCTTCAAAACCTCTTCGACTTCTGCGAATCTGGAGCCCGTCGTTCAGGCCACGTGTGCGGGTGTTCGTGAGTGGCCGCGGTGCGATGGAGATCTCGGGAAAGGGAGAATCCTCCCAGATACCTGCTCCCTGCCTGGTTTGGGCAGAAGGCGAGAGGGATTTGGTCATCACCGAGTATATTCAGAATTAACAGCTCGAAAATGGCCTTTCTCTATCACTTTGTGTGCTTCGTTTCATATAGTTGGTTTCTCTCTTTGCAAAGTGAGAAACCGAGGCATGCCTTCCTTCTACACGAGGTCTTTTTGTTTGCAGTACCTCTGTTCAGCAGAACCTAGGACAGAGTAATTGTGGCTTTGCTGTTTTCTGGTCGGCAGCCCTGCGTGTGGCATGGAGAGGGGCTGGGATGAATTTAGGAAAGATTAAATGCAACAGTTCTTCATACCTGCAGCTTAAAATCCTCTCATCTTTTACAGAGTGCTGCAGTAGGCTTCTCTGTGCCTTAAGGGAAACGGGCAGACTGTGCCACTGGATCATGGGATAGACCTCAATCCATTTTTAAACTGGATTTATGTTTTTAATAGCTTTTTTTTTCTCTCTTACTAATTAGTCTGATGATTCGGTAATTCATAGGACTTTCAGAACATCAAGCAGAACGTGGTTTTCTTAGAGCAAATTTTGGTAATATCCTAATTCAGCATTCCTTACCAAAGTTTATTGATAGCTATGGCCACAGAAGAATTAGCTATAGTTACTCTATTACCATGTTGTATTAGATGTGTTTTTAAAGTTAATGAAAGAATTTTGGATTTTTTTTTATTGTCAGAGCACTCGGGGATGCTACAGTCATCTGTCAATGGGTTGTTCAGAGTAATTGTGATTATGCAAAGGAGCATTTGCTAAGTAAAGCCAAAATGCATGGTATGGTTCATAGTACTAGAAATTATACACTTTACTTCATATTTTTGTTTACCTTAACCTAGCACTTGCCTGCACTGAACTGTAGATATCTGTAGGATAAATGTATGAATTTTATTTCTCTCCCTAGAGCTGTCAGCTATATACTGAATTTTACATTCATTAAAGGACTACCTCTTTCTGACCTCATCATTATCCTTGAAAAACTATTGAAACCTTAGGAAAATGGTAAGTTTTGTGCTTTTTTTTGTTTAGTTTTAAACGTTTCAACACAGGAAGTTGTTTAATACATTAAAAGTGTATCCCAAAGACATCTGAACACTTGTTTTTAAGTTAATGGCTGATTGTGGCTGATATTTTCTAGTTTAATCCAGCTATTGTCACGTGCAAAAGTTTGAATTTACAGTCTTAGCTCGTATAGGCTTGTGTCTTTGTAATTTAAATTGGTTGCTTTGAAATTGTTTCCTCCTAATTACTGCTTTTTGAAATAGAGCAGGAATCAGGAGAGTTACCTGTTTGATTGGATTCCAGCCTATGCTTGAAGGAAAGGAGCTCATTAGTTTTATTGGTCAAAAAGATCAATAAATAGATATTCTTCTTCTGAATGGTTGTGAATGTATTTTAAATGAAGCCAAATGAATGTAAATGCAAATGTTACCTTTTAGGTTAATATTAAAGCATTTGGCTTTCAGTATTATTTTGCTATGTAATAACCATTTAGCCATAGTAAATATTGCCAAGTGCTTTGAAGGAAGGGGGATTACTGTAGTACATACCTCTTGAACTCAGGTTTTTCAAACCTTTATGCCCATACATCATTTTAAGTACAAATTCAGTAGAATTTGCAGGATTTTTTTTTCTTGTCCTGGTTGTGATACTTGTCATTAAATCTCTTGTTTGTCTCAGAATATGGATTAATTTTGTTAGCATGTGTTGTTACTATTAACTCATAAAAATGTAATCTTAAGATTTACTCTTAATATTGATTGATGGTTGTTTTTGATTTGTCATTTGTTTTTGAACAATACACATTACACAATTATAATTTTAACTTAATTTATTCAGCATACTTCAATAATCCTGTCATAATACCTTGGGAGGTGACTGAGGGAAATAGTAGAAGGAGTGGCCAAAGATTTCTTCAGAAGTGCTGTAAGTGCACAGGAAAACTGTCTCTTGGATGAATTATTTTTTAAAAATCAAGCAGAGAATAAAATCACAGAAACATTCAGGTTGGAAAAGAACTTTGAGATCAAGTCCAACCATTAACCCCACTCCACCAAGTCCACCACTAAGCCATATCCACAAGCACTGCATCTATTATGGCTTTTAAACACATCAGGGTTGGTGACTCAGCCACCTCCCTGGGCAGTAGAATCAAATGAGGAGCCTCATTCTTTCTCCCTTTTCCATTACCCCCTACTCCAAACCCATGCAAGCATAAAGGATTCATCCCAAGGACTGAAAAAGTGTTTCATTCTGTGCTACAATTTGGTTTGAGGTCCAGTAAATTTGCAACCTGTGGGTTGTATTGGACATCTTCCTTCTAAGTGAAAAGTGTTCTCTACAATCAGATCAGCAATTTTGTGTTTAGAGCCACTGTGCTTTATAAACCCTGACTTACTGCTTTTGTATGTGTTATCTGTTGCCAACAAACACTTGGATTTGGGGTGGAGTTATTTTGGCTGTTTGGCCAAGCTATTAGTAGTAAGGAAATAAGAATCCAAGGTTCCTTGGAAGCCTGCCTGCTGCATGTGACAGTGTAGCTTCCAGCCTGGTGCAGAAAACCTGATTAATAGGGAATTACTCTCCATTCAAATGGGTCTAGATCAAAAGTGGTGCAGATCACTGGAGAGTGAGTGCTCAGGTAGCAATTAAGTGAAACTATCATGTTAGCTCTCCTTTGAGATTGTTTCTGAGCACTACATTTATGGTTATGTATGTCAATTTAAGCTTATTTGAAAAAGAATTATGTTAAACCTCTTCTTTGATATTTTGCTGTTGTAATAATGCTCAGTATAACAGGAAAGCATTTTCACACCAGGTGCAGGTTGACTTTGCAGCCTTACAAACACAGCAGAGAACTTCACAGCTGACAAAAGAGCCATTCAGCACATAAATAAATATTTTTCAGTGAACTGATGCCTGGAATTCTGGCCCTACTGATGCAAATAACTGTCCACATCTTCTTTTCCCTTCTCATGAACACTGAGCAGCAATATTTTTGCCATTTTCAGTGGAGGGTCAAAGGGTGAAGACTGTTGCATAAGTGGTGTATTGCAAGGCATTTTGGCAGGGGTACAAACTCTGCTCTGTGCTATATCTGTTCTGTGTACACAGAGAAACTCAGTTCCTAGGGCTATCAATCTGGCATCTTTCATCAGGGTTAAATTTATTGCAAATATTTTTGTGTGTGCATACAAAACAAAAAGTGACATCAAACCTATGTGATCAGGAGTGAAAACATGACAATAGGTGCATCTTCTGTTTACTTCTCTCAGAATTAATTTTCATTTAATTCTCTTGAGCACATTCTGCTGACTCAGTCCATGTTTTAGTGTTTGTCTTGCCCTAAGTCTTTTGAACACTTTGGCAATGTTAACTTGCTCAAGAACTTCATACTAAAGATATATTTTTACTTATTTTTTTCTTGCAATTTTTTTTTGGTTGGTTGGTTGGTTGTTTTTTTGTTGGCTTTTTGTGTTTACTTGTCTACTTGCTGTGTAACTAATGTATTTAGAATGTCTTGCTAGCTGTTAAGGAAAGTGTAGAGGAGAAATTATTTTAATGTCAAATATTCTGTAGATAAATTTTGGTGTGTTGCACACTTGCTCTTTACGAACAGAGTTGCTTTTGAGCATGAAGTTTTTGCTGCTGCTATTCCAACTCTGCTGAATACCTAACATGTGTCCTTATAACATGAGCTTTAAAACTGCTTTTCTCTGTCTATGGGATTCATTTGATTTTCTCATTTTATTTTATTTAGAAAAATAATATTGCACTGCAGAGCAAATTGAGATTAACTCTAACTTTGGGATTTAAAACAAGCAAACAAAAAAGCCCCAAACCCTAACTAATCCTGGTATTTATCTTTTATCTATTTATGCTAGATTTTATTAATGTTTGTGGTATTGAGACTCTCTAATTGAAAGATGCATTTTTTAAATGGAAACTACTACTTAAAATAGCCTTTAGTTTGTATATGTATGTATGTATATATATATTATATCAGTTTTCTGAAAAACTGATATAAAACAAATCAGATCTGTTTTCAGGCCAGGGTATTGCAAACATACATTCAAATTCTAATAGAAAAACTAATAACTGTGTGCTTCAGAAAGCTTCTTTAGTATCTATTAATCCAAAGTAGTGTAAATTGCTAGAGACAGCCCCTACAGTTGGCATCTGTTTACACAAGTAGAGGTGAAATTAATTAACTTCCTTTTGGAAAGGGAAGAGTTGAAAAAGCTCTCAGGGCTAAATTCACCACTGGATTTAAGTGGTCACAGCTTCATTAACTTCAGTCAAGTTACACCAGTCATTAATTCTGGGGGGGGCTGTGATCTGTTTAACATAAACCTTTTCTAGTTTATATTCACCAAGCATTTAAGAGCATTAACTCAACCAAATTTGAGTCTATTTTGTACCTGTTTACAGTGCTTGTATGGTCCTCTTTACCAAAATGCCTGTGTCACACACTTATTAATGTATTCATCTTTGTTACACCCCTGTGAAATAAAGCAGCATTTTGTAGTTAAGAACAATTTTATTGACAGATGTCCAATCTATTTGTGGTTGCTTCTGGCTTTAGTGCAGTTTAGGACCTGAGTATTTTAACCATGCTAGTTTTCTTTGTATTGATGAGGGCTATTAAATGTTCTCATCTCTCAAGTATAAATTATGGAATTCAATCTCACTATGAAATGAAATTTTCAGTCTTGAACTCTCTTGTTTCCTCAGATGGGCAATTTCTAGATAATTGCCTTATTCTTCTAGCATCTCTATGGCAAGAGACTGTATTCTGTCATTTCTGCCTTTTCCTATATGCTTAAAGTTGTTACCTAAAATCATGAGGGATTTGAGATACCATGTGTGTTTTTAGCTACCTATTAGATGGTGGTAGATTGTGCCAGCTTTCTGAAGAGTTGAGTAAGAGTGAGCTGAGCTGGTTAGTGCTCATAAAAATAATCTGTATGGATTTGCAGGATTTTTTTTCTTTCCCCTGTAAGAAAAAAATATCCATCCTAGAAAAGATGCATAAATTTGCATAGTAAGAAGCTTGTCATTTTTGTTACACATTGTAATAAAATTTGTTGACATGTTCTGAAATGTAAGAGAAATCTGGGAGTTGTTAAATTAGAAGGAAAATATCAAAATCAAAAAAGGCAAATTACTTCTTTTCACGAGACATAAAAGGAGAGTTGTTCATCCCAAGGCAGGATCAGTTACTCAGAGGTTATTCCTGACCTGTGTTTGTCTAGACTGTTCATTAAAGTGCTGCAGTGATGGGAGTTCTCCATCCTCCTAAAACAAGTCTGTTTTACTGCCTTTCTCTCCCTGCCTGAGATGTTTTGGTGGTTTGCTGCAGACAAGAACAAAAAATGAACCCATCAACTGGTGAGGTCCCCTTTTATTCTTCTACTATTTACTGACATTTGTACTAGTGAAGCTTGAAACCCAGTTTTCAGATGCTTGGGGAATGGGTCATTCTGTGTTTAGAGTGCTGAAAAGAGCTTGTTTGTGGGCAGTTTTCATCTGAACTGTGTCATATGTTCTAGTAAAAGATATTTATTCCCTGACAAACCTGTTGTATTTGGGTGCTGTCTGGGACATTTTTATAGTAATGGTAAATGTGGAAAAGCAGATTATGCCTGGCAGTATATGTTTATCATTGTTTATTAAAGCTGTGAATAAGCAGTATGACTAGGAAGCTTAGAAGTTGAAAATAGCACATGGAACTTCCTCACAAAACCTCACTATTCCTGCTGTTTATAGATGTAAATATTGTCATGCCTTTAAATGCTGCTGCCACTTGAGATATGTCACCTCAGTGTCAGAAAGTGCCAAACCACCAAAGTGTTCCTGCTCAGACAGTTTTGTAAACTTAGTGAAATGAGATCAACAACTCCTGCCTCTGAATACTTTCTGGAGGACAGCAGACTTAATGCATTTAAAGATAGACCTGCTAAACCATGCATCTGACACAGAAGCAGAAGACACGTGTAAAGATATTTTTACCCCTGGTACATTATTTCAGTGTTGAGCATAGGGCAGCCTGAAGAGTCAGGAGGATAATAATGAGATTCTCATTAATGTGAAATTATAAACTACTGCTAGGAGGGACACCACAGCATGGTAATTGTCAGGTTGGATGATGGAAGTATGCACAAAAATAGTTTTATTTCCCTTTCTTTAGAAACAGCAGCCTTCCAACCAATAAGTGTTACACATAAAACACAATGCAAGAGCAGACTTATGGTAGCTGGAAGTGGTCTGGCTTTTTGAGATGATTATACCTAAATGAATTGCCTGACTTCTTTATCTGCAGGCTCTTTCCTTCTGCACCAAATTGTGTGATGATCAAGTACATCTTCAACAGCTAGCACTAGTGTGGTGATCTAGTACATCTTCAACATACTTTTATCTGATTTTATTCTGGATGTGGTGAGGCAAGGGCACTCTGAAGCAATATGGTGATAATCTGGGTTTCTTTAGGTTTATCTTTACTTCCTCATCAGCAGAAGCAGCAAAAAGTTGTAGAAAATTTGTACTTGCACTTTCTGAAAAGAACATAGGGACTTTATTAGCTCCTGTAACAGAACTGTAGTCCTTTTTCATGCGAGCTAATGAATTTTTAATATTGTGTTTATGTACTTTTTAGGTAGTGCCAGAGTATCTGCTCTGTCATCTAGAGTTTCCTTTCCATCACAGCATCTTCATTTTGGCAGTAAATGTAATTGATCATAAAATGAGATCAATGTTTTTCCTTGTATGTGGAAATTAATGTGCATTAATTATAATTAATTAATAATAAAAATTAGGTAGTTCATAGATTTTGTATGACCATGATAGTTTTCCCATTGGTTTGTATTAATTTGCAGATTATTCATCAACATGAAATGAGATTACAGCATTTAAATATCATTTTGTAGTGTATCCTTACACACCACAATTCCACTCAGTGTTAGCTTTTAGTTCAATTTTGGGCAACCAGTGAAGGGAGAAAAGATGTGCTTAAGAAGAAACAAAGTGGGTTTTTTCTTAGCATATTGTGTGTACATTTCAATGACAAAGCAGTAAATACAGTAATTGCATGTTAGTAGTCTGCTAAATATAGTTCAAATAAGTAGTTATTTAAATTCATTTTTTATTCATAAATAAATGTTTCTACTTGTGTTTTTGGACAGAGCTAAAGTTCATTTTCACAGGATTTAGCTTCACTTTGGTACCTGCTTGATGCCTTGGTAAAGTCAAAAGGAATTTTGAGATAGCAACATTGAAAACCAGGAGGGGGAAAAAAGTTTCATCTAGGAGGAAACAAAAAATTATTTGAAAAGATCAAGGCTAAAACTGTTTTGAATTCTTCAGACTATCTGTTTTTGTATTTTCATTCTCTGGCAAGTCATAAGGGTTGTAGAAAGGAGTGGATTTTCATCTGGTTTTTTTTGGAGAAGTTCAAGAGTTTCAGAAGATAAACTGAGAAGTGTTGATCTGTGCTAGCTGCAGCTCTCCAGCCTCTCAGCTAGAGAGGGACTATCCTTTTAGCCACATGTTAAAAGGAAATGAGTTAGTATTTTCTGTCAAAATATTAGCTTCCTCTATAGAAAATGTCACTTGTCAAAAGTATCTTTTCCTCATGTTACACAGTCTAATAGAAAACACCTTGTTCAAATGCACTCACATACTCTGTTTCCATGTGATAGCTCTTGCAAGGATAAACTGTTGTCTACTGATAGAAGTGAGTGGTGGTAGAGTGGTGGACATTCTGATTTGTAATTATTGCTATTAAAGCTAATTGGCTTTGGACAATTTACATCAACCCCTTTTGTTTGGTGTATCATTTAATTTATGAGCAGAGGAGGGCAGCAGTAGTTATTTCATATGCTATGAAGTGAAAGGAGTTTTGTATGTAAGAAGTGAACCTTTCAAGTTTAACATGGTGTTTGGGATTTTTTTTTTTTTTTTTAGTGCTTTAGAACAGCTATCAGTAAATCAGCATAACGTGTCTGTAAAGAGTATTTTCTGGTGCTGATTCTTGGTGGTCTGATTAAAGTTCTGTCTTTTTTCCTCCTTTTAAGCTTTCATTTTTTGTTTATCTCTCTTTGAGAGAAAAGAGCTTGATTAAGAATCATCATTGTAGTGAATAGATGCACTCTCCAGATACAGAACTCTTCTAGAATTCCCTTCAGCAAGACAGCCAATTCTCTTATTTGGTTGCCAAAGGAAAATACTACTTGTGTCTCTGGTGTCCAATTTATTACTCTTTTAGAACAGGATATTTCTGTTGGAAAGGACTTACAATGATCATCTAGTCCAAGTGGCTGAGCAATTCAGGGCTGGCCAAAAGTTATTAAGAGCACTGTACAAATGCCTCTTAAACACTGCCAGGCTTGGGGCATCAACCACCTCTCTCAGAAACCTGTTGCAGTGTTTGACCACCCTCATGGTGAAGAAACATTTCCTGATGTCCAGTCTATACCTCCACTGGTGCAGCTTATATGTTACAGGATAGGTGGTATTTTTTTCTTAGACTGGTGTGGCTGGAAATGCTTAACAAAGTCTTCAGATTGGAAGCAGAGATGGAGATCTCTGAGCTGGCTCTGACCTGTGCTTTTTGTGTTGCCCAGCTGGTGGTGGCTTCTCACCATCCACATCCTTCCCTGGAGCTCCTGTCTGTCCAGCCTGTACTTTGTGTGCTTGTCTGGGAATATGTTACTGGTGTCTAAATCCTTACCAGTGCAAAGGCAAACAGCAGCCATTGTTCTCCCCTCTGCTGAGACAGTCACCCTTTTGCAGAAGCCTGTCAAGCTGGTTAAACACTGTTCACCCATCAGAAATCCTCACTGACTGTGCTTGATGACCTTCTTGTCTTTCATATGTTTGAAAATGGTTTCTAGGATTACTCTCTGTGTTACCTTCCAGAGACTGAAGTGAGGCTGAGTGGCCTGTAGCTCCCAGAAGCCACCTCCTTGCTCTTTTCTAAGATAAGAGGGATGTTTTCTTTTTTTCCAATCCTTTTAGCAACTGCAGTGTTTGTAGAGGAGTCATTCAGGAAAAAAAAAAATTCTGTAACAGAAATGTTTCTGTGTATGTAGATAATGTTTTCCTAAGACATTGGTTTTTTTCCATTTCGCTTTGAATTCATCTAGCTAGTAAAATTAAACATTATCTTGCATATTTAGCAAGTGTGTATTTCAGTTGTACATGCCAGGACATAAGACTGAAGAAAGCCTGGTGAAGACAGATTTCCTAAAATGCCTTTTAATTCAAAGACAGGGAGCAACAGGAAGCTGCTGTAGGAGACTTGTCTAAGCTCCTCTGTAATACAAGAGTGCTTGCTGATTTTTGGCTTCACTGTTTGAAACATGTGAACTAAATCTAATGAGATGTACATAAAGGAGCTGTGTTTCATCTACTTAGTTGCTAAGTTAAACCAGCATTATTACCCTGCTCCTAAAAGCTGAAGATAGCAACTGGTAAGAGTAACAGTCCTGTGTAAGTGCCACGTAACTCTGCTGCTAATAGTTATCTTTATTTTCCTGTGAATAAGCATTTATTTGCAGACCAGAGTTGCATGTTCACAAAAAAGGGAAAATTGACCCCTGCTAAGTATAGGTGGGGGATTAGACTTTTTTTTTTTTTAACAAATCATCTGCTTCTTCATATACTGAAGACATGTTGGGTGGTTTCTTGAACACAAAGTGACAATGTGAGTCAATAAACAGATTCTACTTGGATCTATCTGCATATTTGATGTGATGCCATCACTGACAGAATAAGAAGTTGTTTTGCTTTTATTCTTCCCTGGTTTATTTTTATTTCAGACAAACTATGATCTGATGTGACAACAATGCTTTTGTTTTAGCCAAGGATTTCAAAGAGTGTGGTTTCTGTTTATTTTTTTGTTTTTGTTGTTACCTCAGCTGTAACACTGGGAGCACTGCTGTAAAGATCAGCTGTGCTATTGGTCAGGTAACTAGAAGCAATTATAATTGGATAAAAATGCAAGTTTATAAATATTTTTTTGTGTGTAGATCTGCTTGCTTTAACACTTACAATGGGGCAATGGGTGACTGGAAGAATTGCCCCATACTTCTAAACTGAATACCTTGGCTAATGTGAAAAGTTATTTATCCACTATAATATACATATTATAAATGCTTTTTCTGGTTTTATATTTTTAGGTCTAAAAATATTTGGGGGGAGATTAAATGGTTCAACAAGTAACGCTCTAATGGATGACAGAGAGTTTCCACCAAGTGACCTACAAAGAGACTCAAAGGACATTCCTGCTGACTATAGAGTGGCAAGTTTGTCATCCCATCTGGTTTCTTCAGCTGATGAAAATGAAAACCAACTTGACAATGATGGGAATGAGGTTCTGACCAGTACTAGCATTGTTATGGGACGACAGGATAGAGGTGAGCAGGACACCATCAATAATAATGAGAACATGGACAGTGGAGACTTTACACCAAGCTGTAAGGAAAGTGAGACTGAGAGTTCTGTCAATGTCCATATGGGCTCCCAGCAGGAAGAAAACTCTATTCCAGAGAAACAGCCAGGTGGAAAAAGGAGTCCAAGAAGCAAAAGAAGCTCCAGCAAAAAATCTAAAGGTAATTTATTAAAAAAAGGCTTTGTTCTGTTTACTTAAAATAATAACACCATAGTTCTAATCTGAAACTAATAAGAAAGATGTATTTTAGTTGTTATTTTTTTAATTATTTTCGCAACACTAAAGAGTGGTTGTCTTTTTTTTCTTTCTTTTTTTTTTTTTCTGAACTGTTAATAGTCCTAAATCAAATTCAACTCCAGATATTTTCACCTGCTGTATTTAAGCATTGGCCATGTAGCAAATGGAACTTACCAAGAAAGGGTAGAGGGAGGTGCAGAGTTTCAGTATGGAAATTGGGCTGCCTTCCAAATCAGGACAGACAGAATTCCAGGCAATGTTGTTTTGTTCATTTGAACATTGTTCTTGAGTGTGGATTTTGGTGTCTTGGTCGAATGTCAAGATTTGAGATCTTGGTGTGAGTACCAAGTAGCTTAATCTTGGCCTTAATAAGGCACATGGGAGGTGATCAAGGACAGCCAGCATGGCTTCACTAAGGGGAAATCCTGCCTCACAAACCCAGTGGACTCTATGACAGAGTGACTGCATCAGTGGATAAGGGACGACCTATGGATGTGATCTGTGTGGACTTCTGCAAGGCCTTGGACATGGTGCCCCACAACATCCTACTTGCTAAGCTGGAGAGATTCAGATTTGATGGGTGGACTGTTCAGTGCATAAGGAATTGGCTGGATGGCCTCATCCAGAGGATAGTGGTCAATGGCTCAGAATCCAGATGGAGAGCAGTGACAAGTGGTGTCCATCAGGGGTCTGTGCTGGGGCCTGTGTTGTTTAGCATTTTTATCAATGATATAGACAGTGGGATCAAGGCACCATCAGCAAGTTCACAGATGACACCAAGCTGAGTGGTGCTGTTGATACACCAGAGGGATGGGATGTCATCCAGAGGGACCTGGACAGACTGGAGAGGTGGGCCTAGGTGAACCTCATGAGATTCAACAAGAGCACATGCAGGGTCCTGCACCTGGTCTAGAACAATCCCCACTATCATTCTAGGCTTGGGGATGAGGTGACAGAGAATAGCCCTAGTTTTATATACTTGGTGGTTTGTGTTTTTTTTTTTGTGTGGGTTTGTTTGTTTCTTTGTTTGTTTGGTTTGGGGCTTTGGGTTTTGTTTTTGTTTGGGTTTTTTTGGCTTTTGTTTTGTTTTTAATAGTTCTTGAATGTATCAGTCTAAACCAGCTTTCTGGTACTGAGTACCAAACAATATTTTTAAAAACCCAAATTATTGTATATTTTCTATACTAAAAACTGTTACTGGTGACTTAAGCTAATGCTACTGAATGTGAAAATTAAAATTTTATTAAAATCAGAAGACAATACCCAAAATATTAATTTGATAGAAAATGCCTCATACTTGCACCTCTGGATCATTCTCATGCAGGTGGCAAAAGTATCATAATTTCATGTACTTGCAGTACTGACAAAACAACAACAAAAAAAAGGTGAGGAATGCTGAAAAATGTGTTTAGTCATTTTTATTCACAAGATCTTTTGGGAACATGAGGCAGCTTCTGAGAGCTCTTAGGGAAATTTTGTGAAAGATTGCTTCTCCTCATGTGTCAGGAAACATTGGCACACCCAGCTGGGCATAGAAGATGTCAAGTGAACTCTGTGAGCTTGGCAGAGCAGAAACTTGAACTCAGCTCTCTGCCAAATTCCTGGTGAGCATTCTGGCCATTGGAGGGTTGATATCTTCTGTGTTTTCATACATTTATTTTCATAAAGGCTTTGGTTCCATTCTAATATGGAAGCAAATATCAACATATGGAGTAAATACCAATTCTTTGCAAAGTGAAAAAAACTTAATCCTTGCTTCTTAAAACATCAGAAATATATGTAATGTGCCAGCCTTTAGTAAGAAAAGTAATCTGTTTCAGACAAGATTGACTGATTTCAGGAAAAAAAGTAGTGTTTTGTGCTGTTTGCAAGAACACAGAGAAAAAATAAACAAATAGTGGTCTTAGCCCACAAAACCTCCATGAGGAAATAAAATTACTAAGTGTAACTGCCTCGAGAAAAGTTCTAGATTATAGTGGCACTCAGGCACAAATGCTATCTGGTGTTTTAAATAGAACAAGGTAGAATTACCTGAATGGCTGCAAGGCCTTGCTTCAGAATCAAGGGAGTAACTTGAGGGCAGAATTTGATTCCAAGTGGTGAGAGCTCAACTGTATGTAGGAATAAACTGCACTTTATAAACTAGCAATGGTACCACACCATTAAAATGCAGGTCTTTTATGATAGTTGCTATTGAGCATGTTTCAGTCAGCATTCAGTTTTTGATAGGTGATTATTAACTGCTTAAGAAAATGCAGTTTGAAGTAACATTTTGTTTGGGTTTTATTCTGAGAGGAAAGGTTTGCCAGGACATTTGGACCCTCTCTTCTGTTTTTGTGATCAAGTGCTCAACAGAAAGCTATATTAAGACAGCCTTAATTCCATCTCTGGAGTACTTTTTGGTTTGTATTTTAACATCCAGCTCTGTCTCTTGTTGCTTTAGGCACACAGCAAGCCCAAATAAATACTCAAAAAGCAGAGAAGTGCATTAATACTGAAAAAACAATGTTACACCCATATTTTGTCTGGCAGTAAATCTTATGAAAACGACCACCCACTGAAATTGTTAGTACTCCTGACCTGGATAATTTACTTAATGAAGAATTTAAAATTACCAAAAATAGAACAGTGGAGCCCTTCAGTGGACAAACAAATGCCTTTCTTGAATCCCGAAACTTAAAACTGACTTGTCACTATAGGATTTCAGTTGCAATAAGCATGAGGGTGTCTGAAATATGAGTGCCCAAGCTGTAGAAAGTCAACATGGGATATAGTTCCTTCAGTGCCCCCACCTGCCCTGCTTTAAAGGATAACTCAATTTTCAGAAAATTAGTGTAGCTGGGGAATAACAGCATACTCATCATAACTTGAATTTGTGGTTTATATTTGTTTATATTTGTGGCATTTCCTGATAACTTTCATATTCATGACCAGCCATATATTACAGATACTGCATTCCTAATAATCAAATATGGGATATGCACCCAGAAAGTTTTTCCTGTGATATTTTTTTATACTGTTATGCTTTACATTAGAATTCATTCAACTTGCCAGTCCTCCACCTGCGTGTCTGACTGTTTTGGTTACTATAAAATTGACAACAGAGAAATGTACTATGGAAAAACTAGATTTCTTGCTAGCAAGAAGTTCTGGAGGCTAAATTTATTTTGCACATCCTTGTGTAATTGTTACCAACACAGCTCAACACTACAGGCTCATTCAACCAGGTGATCCTGCTCGGGCAGGGGGGTTGGACTAGATGATCTTCTAGGTCCCTTCCAACCCCTAATATCTATGAATCTATGAATTCCCTGGACTCAAGTTTATCCACCTGTCTAGGGGGGGTCTTTCTTCTCACTCAGCAGAACAATCCCCCTGGACATCTGTCCCCCACAATAGAATCCCACCACTGTCATAATCTACTTATTTCTATTCTTTGATATCCTGTTGACACTGTGTTATCATCTAAAGAACAGGTTGAATTTTGCCCTTTTTTTTTCTTGCCCTCTTTCCCCTCCCTTTTCCTTCCTCCCTTTCCCCAGCCCCCTTTCCCTCCTTTTTTCTCCACTTTTTTCACCCCTTTTCTTCCCTTCTCTTTTTTCCCCTTTTTCCCCCCTTCCCTTTTCCCATTTTTTTCCTCCCCTTTCCCTGAAGTAAAAGTCAGGCCACAACCAGAAGAGTACAAAACTGTGCATCATAGAACAGTTTGGTTAGGAAGGGACTGCAGAGACAGCCCTATCACAACTCATTTTGACAAGACCAGCATTTTATTTACTTGCAGGGGTGTTATTTAAGATACTAAGTTTTTATTCATAACTTTTGCATTTAAATTCCCTAAAAAAAAAAAAAAAAAAGCAACTTGATATATTTTTGGAATCCTAACCTAAGTATTTGTTATTTTTAAAGGTGTTCCTGCTGTGGGAAACACAGCAATCAAGGAAGACAATAATCCCACTGCAGATACAGATTCTGTGCATGCTGAAGGTGCTGTTGAAGCAAATGAAAACTTTCACCAAAAAGAACAAAAACAAACATTGCAATCTCTTTTCTCTTTGCTGCGTGAAGAGGTTGAGCAGATGGATTCAAAGATACTACCCCTGTGTCTCCATCAGGTACTTCCTAGGATTTTGGGGTGTTGCACACAGTTTTGGTTTTATTTTAGACTTTCATTCCATAGGAAAAATTGTATTACTTCAACATATGACAATATTCTTATCTGAGCAGGGATTTTTGGGGTATAGCAGGTCTTCAAGGCAAGTATCTCTTCTAAAGTCTTCTAATATCTGTTAAATCATAAATTTCCTTGAATATACATTCTGCAGTTAAAAGAAACTCCTAAGGCTGGGTTTTCTTACTCTGAAATTATGGAATTTTATTTTGGCAGGAACATCTAGGAAAATCACTCTGACATACCTTCAGTATGGTTTGTGAGACAACTGGGGAGATAAAAGACAGCTGATGTCTAAATAAAATTTTTAATCTGGAATTATTTTTACTTGTTGCAGACTTACTTAGAGCTTACTTCCATGCATGAATGCTAAGATTCAAGGTTTCTTAGTGTGTACTTGTTCACAGCACAGTCACCACACATGCAAGACCAAGGAAACAGTGTGATTTGAAAAGCAGTCTTTTTTACTAGCTGGTTAGAATGTTTTTCTTTCCAGAGATTATAATGCAAGATAAATATGTTGATAGGACTTGATGCAGTATTAATTTATAGTTTGGTTGTGTCAGACTAACAGAAGGCTAGAAGAGTTTTTGTTTGGCCCATATTTAGAGAGAGATACTATGCAGTATCTGATTTGACTTAGCTGCATTATCTTCACTGTGGAAAAATTAATTGGATGATTGTGATATTTTAAATTTCCAAGCTGTCATGACACTCTTGCATTCTTATTCATTTTTATATAAATAAGTAATTACATTTGAGAAAGAGGGGTTTAGTATTGCAAATTATGGATAGTTGAAATTTGACATAGAATTTTAGGGGGTTTTTTTAATCTGTGTTTGAGTGAAGACATCTGATGTTTTTCCTTAATTTATTTGAACCATTTTTTTTGAATTTTTTTGAATTTTGTAGTCATTCATGTGTCAGTACAAAGGTATGTTTTGGAAAACAGCACAGTTAAAGCAAAAAAACTTAAAAGCCTTTACAAACATTAAGGTGTGTCACTGAACATAATGGAGGTGAAATCTGTTTGCTGCTTTTTAGATGAGGAAGACAGGTAACAATCTGTTGGAAGTGAAACAGAAACTATGACAGAAGTAGAGAAGAGAATCTTCAGAGATGTAATCAATCATCTCTTTTTTTCTCTAAGAAATACCAAGCATTTCAGATGGAGTGTTTGAAAGAAAGCTAACAGAATTTACAAGGATCATGATGCAGTTTTTAATCTGGGGAAAAAAATAAAGGATTTTAAAGATAGCTTTCATGTTTATATGAAAAGTGAGTCTATTAAGAATTTTTTTGTCCATTTCCAACAAATTAAGCTGTCATCTTCAGTCTTCTTTTCAGATTGCTAATAGAGCCTGCAAGTAACTTTCTTGTATGCCAAGTCTAGCAAGTACTTTTCGATCTCTTTTTATTCTCTAGGACAAAAATAATTGTAAAATATATAAAATGTTTCAGATGTTCTAATATATTAACAATCCACATTGTTAGTGGGAAGCCTGTATTAAATATTTAAAAGCTCTGGGATGTTAGGACCTATTCAAAGGGTTAACTTAATTAAAACAGGTTGTTATTTCTTTCCTGTTTTGAATGGGATTCATGTGATCTGTTTAATGTTTGTTACAGAAACAAAGAAGTACTTGCATATAAAACATAGATCCAGAGCTTTGGCAGCTGCAGAAATCCTTAGGAGAATAATGTGGATGGCAGGCAAAATGTGCAAATAAAGAGTCTTAGAAGTCATGTATCAATTATTTTTTGGAGGTACTGGGCTCAGAATGGTCTAGTCATTAGTAATAAGGCTGAGAGTCAGGAATAATTAATTTGTAAGCTACACTGCTCTATCAAGATGGCTTTTATGTGCAATCATGTTTAGGCATCTACAAAAGTGCCAACCTTTTAAGCCCTTCAGATAATGAATGATGAAATTTATGTGCCCCAGAGATTTTGAGCCTGAATGTGTGTTCCCACAGAAGGCATTAGAGTATCAGCAATAAGGTGTCTTAACCTAAATGTTCATGTGTCAGGGTATCCACAATTAGTGGACACACTTTGCAAGCATGGCCCTTGCCACACTGTGCTTAGCAAATAGGAAGACTGTCAATATTCAGTGACCCTGAAGACTGATTAGTTGCTGCTTGTAAAGGTCACTTGGTACTGTAGAGTTCTGTGGAACAAAGTATGTTTACTTCTGAGTTTTATATATTAGTGTTTTATAGCATCTACAAATAAAACAGTCTGTATTCTTCAGCTTTCTAGGAAAACCTGCCTCATTTTCTAGCAAGCACAAGTAAGTTGTTGCTGCAAATACCAGATTATTTGTCTGCAGGGAGGAAATGGAACAAAAATGTTTAGATTACCATGATAGCTTTTCTATACAATGTCACTTTTGTAGAATACTTCCCACCACCAGCTCAGATTCTGATTAGAAACACACTCAGTTTCTGACTCTTTGGAGACTTGCTTTCTGTGACTTAGTTTCATGAACTCGAGGACAGTGGTTTCTTTTCCCTTTTAGTTCAAGAAATAATCCTTGCTCCCAGTTCTGGGAAAAACAACAAACCAAACCACAACACAAACAACAATACCACTGAGCAAAACAAAATAATACCTTTACTTGATAAACACAAAAAGTTGGGTTTTTTTTCTAACTGGCATAAAGACTTTTCTTCTGGAAGTTTTGCCTCTTCCAAACTTGTAATTTTGATTTTGAAATAACTGGTTGAAAGCAAAAGCATGACTAGGAAGAAGCTAGTAAATCTATTTTGGTAATCTGCAAATAAAATATGTAGCTTTGATAGGGCAGCAACTGGCTACTGAAATGCCATTTTCTCATATGTTTGCATGCATATATATATTTATACAGTGCTTCTCAGTGTATAAACCTGTGGTGAGCATGTATCTTCTGTTCCTTTTTGCAGTGATCTGTTGAAGAGAGGCATTATAAAATTACCCAGCCATGGTGAAGTTGTTTTTTGAGCTGTTAGAGCTTAGGCATGGAGATCCCTTGTTCATTTCCTAGCCATTGGCTAAGACAGGAGCTGCTACAGCAGCATGTGATGTCAGTTTACACAATTTCTTAAGATACAAGCACTGGAGATTGATTGACTTCATTGATCAAGTATTTTTTATGTAATCTGGCTGATTTTCCTGGTCCCAGAAGATGCTTTGGAATTCTTTTTGTTCTCTGTATGAAACCATAGCACTTACAGCTCCAAATGCAACAGGGAAAATTTGCTTCTTTTTTGAGCCAGCTCCCTGGTATTTCTTTATTTTTCCTTACCTGTGTTAACATCCATGTTCAATGTCATAACTAGCACTGTGTAAATGGAAGAACTCCACCTGGCTTAACTCCATGACTTGCTCTCTTATTGAAGAGCCTCATATACCAGGGTGTGAGGCTTAGTCAACTAACATGAGGTAGAGGATCATTAAAAGAGCAGCAAAGCTTCAGGAGAGGAAGCATCAGAAAGCTGCTGCAATGGTATCACCTCACTTCTGGGGGTGAACTAGGAGTAATACAGAAAAAAAATAAGAACTTCCATCCTTTTTGTGTATTTAATGAGATTCAAGTATTCATTTTAATATTTAAAGTTATATGTATTTGAAATATTTGTTGTAATTATTGTAAATCTTTATTGTATATAGGATATAAACAGGAAAGTCACTGGTATTTCTCTGATGCTGGGATTTTTAGAGTCTTTTATCTGAAGACTGGTCTTTTCTCATCAGTCAGGAAACCTCCATTTCTCTTTTTTCACATTGCACTGTAATTCTTGGGAGAGCTCAGCAATGATCTTAATTTTCTCGAACATAAGTAAAACTGGTCAGTAACAATTAAAAGTCTTAAAATCATATCAGAAAACACAGTACTTCTAAGTAATTTTAAAATTTTCTAATATGATCATTAAAAAGGTTTCTGACAATTTTTGGTGTAACAAGGTAAAAACTAACATTTTGGCAAAACCATTTGTGTGAGAGGACTTCAGATTTCTTCATTGTTTGATATTCTTTTTAAATATCTTCTATTCAAGTCTGAATATTTGTATTTTACCCAAACAAATTATGAACCTGCAAAACAGATGTTTAAAACATGATAAAAAGTTCATATTATATCCTTAGCACTCTCATGAAAATTATATAACCCTAACTTTAATTTTTTTTCACCTCTGCAGATAGCTGAGACCTATTTTCAAGAGGAGGAGTGTATCCTTTTACTTGTAAAAATTGGTACATGTTATTAAAGTAATCTGGAATGATAAAACATAAAAGAAAAATGCTTTACTGTTGACTCAGAGGTTGTGGGTCATGGATAGAAAGAAATCCACAGCTGTAATTTACCCACAAGAGAATATACAATATATTTGCAAGTCCTTCTTAATCATACAGCTGGAATATGAGTTAAGGGATAAAGCCACTTCCAAAAGCTGTCCTGACACAATCATTAAGAGTTGTGCACAAACAAGGAAGTAAGAAAATATTTTCAAAAAACTTCTGGTTTTCTAGGTTCTGTTCTAAGTATTAGGAACTGGGAATATGTCCAATCTAGATAGGGGATGTGCTCTATTGTATCAAATAGGACACTGTTAGAGTAAGAACAAAATTATCATAACAGTTGATTAGAATATGTACTTTGTCTAGATTAGAATAAAAACACCAAACACACTGAGCTGAAGGAGATCAGCAGCCTGCAAACAATAGCAACATATTGTTTGACAAATGCTAATTAGTCAAAAAAATATCAAGGTAGTTTGAGAAACTGTTGTAGGAAAATATGAGTAATTACTTCTGAGAACAGCTAGTTCAATGGTGTTTATTTTGATTTGTTCCTAGATAATACAAATACGTTTGGTCAGAAACTTTTAATAGTAGAACTGCTGCTAGTTATTCTCATATATATCAGGAGCTGTGTGTCAGAATCATCATATTAAACCTTCAAATGAATATATTCACCTTAGAAAAGGTGAACTGGGTTTTCCTCTGTTTGCTTTTAAAGGAAAATGGTCACACTACAAAAACAAGGGGCAAGAGCAGTGAACTCTTATGTGATTCACTAAGATGTGTCATAAATTACAGAAATTGTGCATACAGATTATTTATTATGTAACTTCTTAAAAAGAAAATATAGCAAATAGGCTATTGTATTGTTTAAATAACAAGGCATAAGAAATCTGGAAAGGTATCCTTGAAACTTAGATAAATTATATTAGCATGTAGTACAAAGCCAGAGAAATAACTGTCTCAGTAGTGTAGAAGCAATATGCATCATAAAATACCCATCCCTGTCTTAGAAGACAGTACTTCTGTCTTAGTCATCCTAATTCAAAAGCATCCACCAGAAAATTGAAAATACACAGCACAAATTAAAAGGCATGGAAAAAAATCTGTAGTATATTATGGCTCTGCAGGGTGACACACAGTAAATATAAAATGCATTCAAGAGTGTGGTAGACAGTTTCTCTTTCAGAGAAGTTGTTGTGATGGAGGGGCACTGTATTTAAAGCTGATCAAAGGAAATATTTTAAATGCAATGTACACCTGATGTGTAGAATTCAACAACACTATATAATACATATTTATGAAGGATATCTCCTCTGTAGTTGCAGCCATCAGTTTCCTGAGATTAATAAAGAACTTACTTGATCATGTTGCACTGTATTAATTATCCTTTACAGGCTTTTGAATTCATCCAATGTAGAACTGCATATTAACAATAATTCAGGGTTTGTTGCTGTGATCCTCTAAGGCTGTCTCTGTGATCTGTAATTCTGTTTCTAATGACAGATTTCCTGAAGGCAGAGAATATTTTTTTCCATTAATGTTTTTGTTCACAAGCCATGCTGTGTCTATGTTGCATGGCGTTAACAAGAATAACAAGTAGTGGTTCTGTTTTTGTAATAATTACTCCAGCATTTTAATTAGCATGAATAATGGAAAATAATTTTCTGTATTACCAAGAACCTCATTCACTGTACTTCTTATTGTACTGTAGAATTAAATTTCAAGTAGCTGGCAAAACATGGCTTTAACCAGAACAACTAATAACTTGGGCTTGAGGGAACAATAATCATTCTATTAGGAAATACATAACTCTCAGTATACCTTTGTGAATATATTGATAAACCTAAGGGAGAGGAAAGCATTCTTCACTTAGAATCACCTAATCACAGAATAATTATGGTTGGAGAGGACCTCCTAGATCACTGAGTAGGCCAACACCCACCTCTCTACAACCTCCTTTCAGGTAGCTGTAGAGGGCAAGGAGGTCCCCCCTCAGCCTCCTCTTCTCCAAACTAAACATGCCCAGCTCAGAAAGAAAAGAAGAAAAAGTAGAAAGAAGAAAAGTAAGCAAAATCTACAGAAAGCAGGCACAAGGTGAACTCAGACATCCAACAATATTGTTGTCTACAGTGGATGAAAAGGGGGAGGGAATTCTTTTAAAATTGAGTTGGGGAAATTCAGCTGGTCAGTAGAAGGGAGCCAGTTACTTATGGCTATTGTAATATAATTATATTTCCCGAGAGTTACGTGCTAGTGTTTGTATAATTGTTTTGCTTTTCATTTCCCAAAGATTTAATTTGCTGATAAGAGTTGACAGCATAATTAAATTGTGCTCATTTCTTTTCTAAAAAAACATATATTGGACTTAAGGCATGTGGGATTTATTAAAAGATGAAGAGAATAAGATTTTCCTATTTGGAACTTTTCTCAGTTTTATTTAACTTCTTACTTGCTGTTTTTACATCTGCTATTATTTTCTTCCTTGCACAGAAATCTGGATGCTAGCCATTGTGTAATTATGTCAAATTTCAGGTATATAATGAATGCCTTTTCAGATATGGTGCCAAATCTTAAGTAAAGCATAACATGTCAACATCTGTGTGCATTTTTCTTTAACCTTCTGTTCAGATGAGAAAGCAATGAAGTTCATTCAGCTTGAACGACTGTATCATGAGCAGCTGCTTGCAAATCTTTCTTCCATACAGCAACAATGGGGTGTGTACAGGCTGAACTAATATGGTAGAAGAAAGAGTTCATTTATTTTGTATTTCTAAGTAATAAAGTACACTTTTTGTCAGCTTAAAAATGCTACATGGGAAAAGGAGTCTTTATCTCAGAATTTTTATGAGCTTGTTCTCAGAAAAGCATTCCTGATTTAGATTTCTTTTCACACATTTCATTAAAAAGGTGCAGATAGTTTGTTATTCCTTAGTCTGTTAATTGAGACTTCAGATGATCCACAGTGTTTTGGAGCTTATTTTTGAGTTAGAGTTGGGTGAATCTGATGTGATGAAAGTAAAGCATCTTGTGAAAAAAATGTAATAATTTTTTGCATAGTCTGAGACAAGATTGTAGATCATACACAGAAGAGATGTTAATATTTCTCCATTAATTACTTTCACGTATGTTTTATGTTAAGTAAATACTAATTTTATAATATTTTCAGTAAAAATTGTTTTGTTTTAATTTAGAAAGAAAATGGAAAACAGCAGTTCCAAGTCCAACACTGAGGAATTCCACTAAAGAACTAAGTGGAGAAGAACTGGAAAAGCTTGCTAGAGTTTGTTCTTCACATCAACAGTAAGTATAAGAAGATATTATTACTTTTCCAGTATGAATAAGTTAGCACAGCCATTGTCTACTTGCCAGTGTAGGTGCTTTAAAACAGTCAATGTCAAAATAAAAGTTGCATCTCATTGACTTTAAGTGATTCTGGTTATAAAGTGGTCCTTCTTTTTGATATATAGCTAAAATGTTTCCATTACCTTCAGTTTTCACAATGTTTTAGTAGGATTTGAGGAATGTGTGGAGATTAGATCCAAGTTATTCTCAACAAATCCTTAGTTTGCCAGAAAGCAGGTTTTGAGTTTTAGTATTTTCAGCCAAAGTAAAAACCAAGTGGTGTTAACTTAGGAGGAGAGAGGCTGTAGAACTCATGATGCTGCTTATGTCTAATAACCTTTTGATTTTAACTTCATTTTTAAATGCAATTGTCCAGCATCTCAGACTACAGCTCCCACACCTATCCTGTAGGAATCCCTAATGCTTTAAGCCATTCTCTTATCTTCTGTTGAGTTCACAGAGGTTGCACACACATTATGAAGCAGTATTCCATAGTTCCCTAGTGTGGCAGCATGCCAAAAAGCTGTGAAATCTTAGTTTGCACCTGCTTTGCCTTATTCATCAGCCTCCTGGATCAGTATATCACAGGACTAGGGAACTACCTCCTTTGAGGTAGTTATAGAGAATGATATGGTCTCCATTCGGCCTCCTTTTCTTCAGGCTAAATATCCTCAGTTCCCTCAGCCATTCTTCATAAGACATGTTCTCTAGACCCTTCACCAGTGTCATTGCCCTTCTTTGGACACACTTTGACACCTATTTCTTGTAGTGAGGGGCCCAAAACCAAACACAGTATTTGAGGTACAGCTTCAGCAGTGCTGAGTACAGGGACACAGTCACTTCCCTAGGCCTGCTGGCCACACTACTGCTGATACAGGCCAGGATATTGGCCTTCTTGGCCACCTGGGCACACAGCTCGCCAGATCAACACCCCCAGGCCTCTTTCTGACAGGCAGCTTTCCAGTCACTCTTCCCCAAGCCTGTGGTGTTGCAGGGGGTTGTTGTGACTCAAGTGCAGGACCTGGCACTTGGCCTCATTGAACCTCATACAACTGGCCTTGGCCCAGCAATCCAGCCTGTCCAGATCTCTCTGTAAAGCCTCCCTACCCTCAAGCAGATCAGCACTTCCACCCAACTTCATATAGTGTGCAAACTTGCTGAGGGTCTCTTATTGTCAAGACCATTGATATTAAACAGGAGTGATGTAAATACCAAACCCTGGGGAGCACCACTTGTGACTGTCCAACAACTGTGTTTAACACCATTCACCACCACCCTTTGGGCCAGACTTTCCAGGCAGTGTTTTACCCAGCAGGTCATATGCCCATCCAAGCCATGAGAATTTTATTTTTTTTAATTCTAAGCTTTAATCTCAAATCAGTTTATACATTTTTAATGCATAGCATGAAGGTCTTGGAGAATGTGAGCATTTTGCTTCTATAATTGAAAGTAATGATACTCATACTGTACAGCTATAAATACTGGACATGTTCTTTAAAAATAGTTTTGAGTGTCCCTTATTTGAAATTTAAGTGGTAAAATTCATAAGCAAATGTAACTTCTAAAAGTTTTAGCTAGAGAGTATGAACATCAGTGCTTCTTCTCTTGTCTCTCCTATGTTAATTTTATTTTTCAGTAGTTTTAAACAAAATGTTCAACACTTTATCTTCATTGCTGTATGAAATGCTGTACCTTGCAGTACCCAGGAAACAGAGAACTGCTGTACCTTGCAGTCCCAGTGTCAACAGTCTGAGAGAAATATGCTTTGTGGGGTTTCTTTCCATTCCTCAATCTCTGTTATAGTGATCAGCATTTTTAATACCAGTAGATACCAAGTCCTTACATGGTTTTTAAAGTTGCTAGAATTCCTCCTGAGCATAAAGTTTTACAGGAATTTAGATCACTTGATGTGTCCCAGTAAATTTTCTCTTGACTGCTTTCTCAAATAGGTGGAAAAATGTTTGTGCTAATTAGCTTTCTGTTGATATTCACATATGGTACATTTCTGTGCTTGAAAGTATGCTGATGCTGTTCCAATGCAAGAAAGCTTCTGTGCTAATACAAGGTCAAAGACTTTAGAAGATTTCAATGACATTTGTCATGAATAATGTTGTTACTAAGTTGTTTAATTTATTCATTCTGCTTTTCCTTATTGCTGCAGGCCACAGGCATACAAAAATAAGGTAAGCAGCTGTTTAATTTCATTTTGCTTTGCTAAAGATTGCTAATACATATATTTTTATATTTTTAGATATAATCTTTCAAGTTTAGTATAGAAACAGTTTGAAATTTGGCTGTCTCAGAAAGTCACAGTGTTCCTGTTTAATTCCAAAAGTTACAGGAAATGCTATCATATTTTACAGCTAGTAGCTGCAGAAAATACATGGGAATGCAGTTATTTGCTTCAGCTAATGGAATCCAAAAAAATAAAGGAAGGAGAAGCTACTGCTTTTAAATCAGGTATGTGTGTGTACATGTGCATATGTTTGTTTTAAATGTTGTACTTTAATGCCATAGTCCTATAAATACTGTGCAGCTATTTCATTTGAAGCTACAGCATTTGTTGGATTCCCACAGATTCCTCAATTTGTGCAAATTTTAGTTGTTTGGGGTTTTTTTTTTTCACAACTGCACAATGGAGTTACTATGCAATTTTAATTAGTCATTGATATTCAGAATTGTTAAAGTAATTCTAGCCTCCATTTAAAAAAATCTTTTAAATGCACCTGCATTTATAGCAGCCTACATAAGGTACAAAATTGTGTAAAACTAGAGATAAGATACATAACTAATGTGTATTAAAATATAAGGCAAACAATGCAATGAAAAATATCCTGAGTTGAGGCAATTCAGCACAGTTAACAGTATTAGTTTATATTTTAAATTACATGCAATATCCTGGTTTTGAAACACAGTTTTCTGCAACAGCACAGAAATTTAGGAAGCTTTTGAGAGGTCCTGAAGATAAAAATATAGTTGAATTAACTTTTTTCAGTGCACACTTTTATGTCAGCTTCATTTTCCTTCTCCTGCCTTGGGGCAGTGGCTGTTTTGTTTGTTAGAATCATTTGATTCAAAGAAACATGACAAATTAATAAATGTTTTAAATGGAAATAGGGGAAAGCAGATCAGTAGATCTCAGCTGTGCTTTCCTCTCTCTTTGAGCAAAATGTTTTGGGGTTTTTCTTTTCTTTCTTCATATTCCAGTTGCCAAAATTGGCCTAGAAGACCTTTACTAAAAAAAACCTAGAATTTCTCACCAAACAAGGGCTGACCTAAGTGACCTCAGGAGGGTCCCTTTCAAATGTAAACTATCCCACTAGTGTGTGTCACCAGAAGTCACAGTCCTCTACATGTGTGGAGAACACATCTCAACTTCATCCTCTTCTACCATGACCCTTATGCTGCCTTTTCTGTCTTTGTTCTTGTAACCTAACTAAACACAAAATATTGGAGACATAAACCAAATGTGTTCTACAGCTCAGAAAGCAGATCAAAAGAACCCAGTTCTTTTTAATTTTAGATGGTTGGAACCACCCAAGGAAAAAAAAATAGGCACTTACATGTTCTCCATTGTTTTTATTCTAAGTGGGAACTAAAGCTTTCTGGAGAGCAGAATTTCTGAACATCTGAAACTTCTCTAATTTAGGAGAACTTTGTCAGTGTTAAAATACTATAGTACAACATCTAGACATATTAAAATTAATGTGGAAGTAATTCATTGGTGTAAATGGATTTTTTTTCATGTCTTTTTCTTAATGTAATGCTTGTCAAAATATCATCAAAATCATTGTATTCCTGTGAAATGCTGCACAAAAAAGTATTCAAGCTGTGGCTGAGCTCAGGACTATGGCCATTTGGGGCTAGTTCATGATTTTGCCTGAACTCAAGCAGAATCCTATACTATAATAACCACAGTTCCTAATATTAAACTAAATTTTTATTTAAAAAACAGAATGCTTGTGTTTTGCTTCTTGGGTGGGTTTTTTTCTCTACATCATAAAAAAAGAGAAGTAAATGTGCAAACTTTTTTTCTTTTCTTGAAAATGTGTCTGCCAGTCTGCAGGGAGAACAACTAAATTCACTTAGCTGCTGGTAGTAGAAATCTGACTTACAGCAAGACAAGAAAAGGAAATTCTCAAGTGGTTTGAAGACATCTTAGACATTATTACACTGTACAACATTAGCATCTTTAAAGTAAATTCACAATTCCTTATTAATCTAAAGCAAAAAAATTATTCCAGTATCTTACTGCAGGCATTTTGGAACATAGTTTAAGCCTCTGTAGGCAGATGATCCTAAGAATTCACATTTCTTCTCTACTGGGGATAGAGTGACCAAGAAATAGCTTTATAGGAACCTGGCTAGTCACAATTCCTGGGACAGTCACCAAATTAGTTTTCTGCCCTTCTAAGCAAGAATTGTAAGTGTTCTGTTCTATTTTCCTTTCTGGGAGATTTAATGTTTGAGTCTGTCAACAGAGAACTGGGCCCTTCAAGCTATGTGTGTATATTCAGATAGATTTGATACATCCTATATCCAATCATTTCTTGTTTTGCCTGAAAGCCTTAATAAATAGGCTTAGTATTACCTAAAGACAATTGAATTCATGTGTTTCATTAAACCTTTTCTATTTAAATGATGAATTTAATAAAACCCTTACCTTAAGTTTGCAGTATGTATATACAGACCTGTATTCAGGGTGGGGAGAAACTGCTTATACCCTTATTCTTTTAGGTCTTTAAAATGGGAAGAGGGTCAAAGATGGAGAAGTGAATTCTCCACTGGTAGAATGGTGTAGGTCAGTGCTCTCTGTGCTAGGCTGCCTTGGATTGACAGGATAAAAATGTGGTGGCTACAGGTTTCTGTGATGAACAAATCAAGTGTCCATTTTAAAGTAACTCTCTTTGGGAGAAAAAAAAAACCTCATAAAAAAAATTCAACACATTTATTAAATTCACCTTAAGTTCTTTTGTTGCTAGAAAATTTTCATTGATACTTTTTTTATATCTCTGACAATCAAAAATTACTGCTGCATTGGTGGGTACATCTTAATTTAGCATCTTTTCTAATGAAGTGATCTAGTATTTGTCTTAATTTCCCTTGAGTCTGCAGTGGGGCATGGGTTGTTGAAAGCAGGTGTTTTGAAGTAGGTGTAAGGAAAATACTGAAAGCTGCTGAAAATTTGATGTGGAATGTAACACATCACTGCCCCTCAGTTCCTGTAGGTAGTCAACAGTTCCAGGATCACATATTACTTTCTTAGATCCCTGAGCAACCTTTTATGGTAAAGAATTTGATTTAATGACCAATTCCATTTAATCTTTGTTGCAGCTGAGGCTGCCAACAAGGATTCCTGTTGTTCTGTGGATGTATCCATGAGGCAAAATTGACAGATGGTAACAAAATCTTGTACCAATAATCCAGGCTGTGTTTGAACTCATGACCTATATGTGAAGGGCTCAGTATCCTGTTACAAATCCCTTGAGCTATCTACTCATCTCTAATTTTCAAAAAGTCCCTGTCTCATACCCATTTTTCTTTCAGTGTTTTACAGAAGTTATGTTCCCCCCACCCTTTCCATCTGCTAATGTTCTGATTTTTTTTTCTGCATTTTGATATAGTTGGATGTTCTCTTTTTCAACTTCCAAACCTGCCTTTTCTATGCTACCTTATATTTAATTATCCTTTAAAATGGGGATATTTTAGAATTTAATAAAATAGTTCAATACAATGAATTAATGAAAACATTTATTTTAAAGACTAACAAAAATTGCTCTGTTTTGTGCAATATGTTCAGGAAATAGTGCAGATTTTAAGTGAGGTTTTAACAGGTGAGGATAGATAAGATTGGCTTAGAGAGCTTCAGTCATTCTTGTAATAACATATAGAGTTAATATGGGCATTTTTCTCTGTTAATCTATTCATAAGACATTTCTGCTTTTAGCTATGATGAAAAAATGCAAATGTGTGTTTTCTAGAAGTATTAATTTGTTGTTTGAGGTTATTAGTATTACTGTGTAACAGTAGTCCTACTATAACATAGTCTTAGTTTTTATTATATGGAATAAAAGAGTTTCTGTCATAGCTTGCTTTGGTATTCTAATTCTAGACATCCCCTTTCCTCTTTGTAAATTGATAAAGGGGAGATAAAGGCTTTGAGCATCCCATAATGCCTCAAGACTAATACTTTTTTTGACAATTTGGGCTTAACCATCTTCTTCTTCAGCAGCAGATCATGCCAATAGCAGGTGAATTCACAAGCTATGTAGAATTCCCCTTGTTTCTCTCTGAAATTTCAAATCCATTTTTATTGTAAATGTGAATACAGAAACAAGTCACATCCAATTGCATGTTTTATATAAATAAATATATAAACCAACCTATATAAT
>JAOEGS010005561.1:43480-61436 GCA_025447755.1 Corythornis vintsioides
TGAAATTCAAAGGCAGATGAAATATTCCAGGTATGGATCACTGCCTCTGGCTTTTGACAGAGCAGGAGAGTGACACTAGCCGTGGTGATTTTATTGAAAAAAAAAACAACCCAGCCTTGCTTCCCCTTTTTAGGCAAAAGAAGGTATTCAGAAGAGAGAAATCTGTGCTGTGTCAATTGCTTCTTTATACATTTAGAACTAGCCATGTAGAACTGCCAGGGAAGGTAAGTGAACCTCATTGCAGCAAGACCTTCCTTTGCAAGCCTTTTACATAACTAATCAGTGAAACAGACATTTCCACATAATCCTGTCACAGAGAGCCCTCTGGATTTAAGCTTGGAGAAGACAGAGCTTGTGACACAATCATTCAAAATCTACCAAGAGCCAGAGAACAAAATGAAGTATTTTGGTTTGAATCAACTACTTGCAGCAGAGGTGCCCAAGTGCTGATTTTAGGGCAGACTGGTCCAAAGGCCCCTCTATCCCTGGGTGACTTTCCCACCAGTGCAGCCCGAGCTGCTGGCAGACACACGTGCCAGTGGCAGCCACTCCTGCTGTGTGGGTGCTGCAAGAGGAGCCATTGATCCTCTTTATGAAAGCAATGTTGTGCACAGGAGCTTAAAATAATCTAGTCTTTAAAAGGACATCATTTCATCTCTGCCCTGCCAAATAAAAAGTCAAATTAATGCACTCCTACATGATCCCCCTTCTTTGTCACAACAAGGAAGCCTAAGTTGATTTTCTGTCTGGCCTTATAAATTTTGGTGGCAGTTCTGCAAAGCTAATTTAACATTACCAGTAGAAGCTTCACCCCAGTGCAATTGTCTGTTGTGGTGAGAGGCAGACTATTACTCATGGGTCATTTCTGCCAAGTAGTGGTCTTTCATATATTAACAATTTCTTTCCACCACCTCCACACTTTCACATAAAATACTTCATTATGTTTTTTCATTAAACATTCCATTCAAGGTTTTGAGCAGATAATCAAAAGGAAAGTGAATATCAAAAGGGGGAAGTGCAGAGATTTTATCCTCTCATTGTGATTTGGGGAAAAATTGTCAGAACATGCCCACAGTGACCAGTTCTATGAAGCATTCAGGGCAACATTTTTCCAGTTGAAGGCTATAAAATCCTGCCAGACTAGAGACTTGCAAATGTAATTACTACATTTACCAGTTCAAACATTGCAAACTCCAAAGGCTGCAGTGGGTGCAGTGCCTATTGCATTGTCTCTGTGTTTCACTGTGTTCAATGCCCAGTCTCTCCAACTGCAGCAGGCATCAATGCATTATATAAGCCTGGAGCATGAGGCAAGTTTAGTGATGTAAGTTGGGAAGCCACTTGTTTTCTGTTTATCTACAGCTCTTTTAATTGCAGCAAAAACAATTTTGTATGTGTGGTCTTGTAACTTCATTAGATTATGAGAAGAGTTAAGTGCTCCATTTTCTGTAACTACAGTGTTATTGGAAAACCTGCTTTTTTGCCACTTTCAGTTTTTGTGAAAATTAGAGGCTTTGGGGGTCACCTCCTGCTTATGTGACTTGCAAACTCAGTTGCAAATGTGACATGTTTTCTTACCTGTAGCACAAATGTATACGTATTGCTGTTCTGTGTAACAAATGTTTTGCTGGTCTACAGAGTAAATTTTTTTAAGTGCTTCTGAGATTTAGAAAGAGATATGGTATTTTCAGGTAAAGATAATCCTGAGATAAAAAGGACATGTCTAAATATGATTCCTATTTTAATTACTGTTTATTTCCAGCACACTGTGAACTGCTTGCTTAGGAAAGCATTTTTCTCCTGATACATCTCCTACTTTATTTAATACCTAGGAAATTACAGACTGCTGGAGCTGCTGTATCATCCTACTATGTCTAGTATATACACTTGCAGCTAAGCCAAATGCTGTAGCAAAAGAAAGAGAAGTTGTAGTTTATTGTATCACTGTTTGTGCAAGCTTGTCTGGGTGACCAGCCTGTAGGGCTGCTACTGCATCCAGAGAGCTTATTCCATTGTGGAGCTGGAATCTATCCAGAGCATTGAAGTTTGGTTTTTTTCCTCTGGTGTTACCTCTTTTTTGATTTTTTTCATCCCCACTGTAGCTTGTTGCTCACCCTGGGAAACCAATTGCAGTGCTGGAAAATTAATCTCACAATATGTATTTATAGTCTCTGCAGGATTCTGTCTTTGAAGAGGCAGCAGCTGTGTGGCATTGACTTCTTACTCCTCTCTGATGATGGGTGGTGTTTTTGATGCAAACCCTCCTCACCACTGCTTCAATCCATGTGATTTAATAACATGGGCTTACAGAGGAACTATTGAGTGAATACAAAGTATGAGCCAAACAGTAATTGTATATGTATTTAACTTTTATAGGAGTTAAGGGCAAGTAGCATCAGCAGACAGCAGAATGACACTGCAGCTGTCCTGCATGTTAAGGAATTGACATATTCAAAGGGATGTTTCATTGAGGAAAGTAGTGTGGAAAACATTTTTTTAACTGGTTAGCTCATTTCCCTCTTAAAATCATTGAGATGGTACTAAATAGATCCCATGCTTGGATTTCTCACATCTCCTGTGCCACACATTGTCTTTCCCAACAGACTGCCCCAGCAGAAGGTTTGGTGTCTATACTAAAGAAGAGAGATGACAGGGAAGGAAAAACAATTGCTCAAGTCCAGCAAAGGCAAACAAAGAGAAGAGTGAGATTCCAAGAAATGGAAGACACATTGGATCAAGGTAATTTCAAGCTGTTAATTTCTGTATTGCACTCTTGGCACACAAATAATGTTGATCTTTTTGTTCACAAGAGCAAAGTAGGTGTTCATTGTACATACTGTCTTGGCTTTTGAAGACTTAAGTGGTAAGTTAAAGTGATTGACTGAAAATTATCCTATACCAGGTTTGGGTAACCAGGCTACAAAAGGATATAATAAGTAGATTTCTGTACTTGGTTAAGACTGAAGCCACATTCCTCTGGCTGAATGATTTTCAAGTGAAAATTAATGGTTGTCCTTTTATTAATATTTTGAGATTTGAGGTGAAAGGTGTAGGCTTTCCCCCTAAAACTAATTTATGTAGAGATGCAAAAGAAACAAGTTGATTCTGCTTTGTCCACAGGTAGCTTTCCAATCCTTTCTAGTAGACCATGGGATTGGAGGGTGTCAAGTGTTTAACCTTGCTTTATAATTAAACATCTAAATGTATTTGTTATCTGTCATTAAATGTGGCTGAACACCTTCCTTTTTTGTTGGACTAAATAGCCTCATAAGAATTATATTATTTTGTTATGTTTTTCTTGGAGCTTAAGATATCTATTAGTCAAACTAAGGGAATGTTCAGAAAAATACTTTTGGTTACTAATGATAGTATTTTCTGTATCTGCTGTGTGTGCCAGCCACTAAATGCTATTAATGGAGGTCTTTAATCCTTGAAATTGTACTAAGCCTGTCACACAGTGAAAAGAAAATACATTCACTGCCCAAAAGGGAGCTTATCCCACCTTTTTCATGAAACTCTCTTAAAAGAATTTATGGTTTAAATAACTTCAATTAGCGCTTTATTTTTCATTATTTTTTCCAGGGATTTAGTGATTCAAAAGACAGTTGATTATTTATTATCATTATTATTGTTATTTTAAATCTGTTTTCAAACACATGAAGAAAGTACTTAAATATTTCTTCTTTTTTCTTCTTTTCCTGTTCCTGTTCCTTGATGTAGAGTGGAGTTCAGAAATGTTCTTAGAGCCTCTTCAGTCTGACAGCAGATGCAGTTCATGTACACAAGTTACCAAGGACAAGCAAGGTTGTGACAGTGTAGCAGCACCTCTGCAACCTTTTTATTTATTTACAATTGAATAATCATGCAAAGAATTACCACAGAGCAACTGAAATGTAAAACAACCCTTCACATTAGCCTATCCTGAAGGTTTTTTATTTATTCTTCCAATCAAAAGGTGATAGTTGATGGTAGCACAGTCAGTGACAGGACAAATGGAGCAAGAATGTTTCCATTTATTTTAGTTTTAAAACTTTTGGTTCAATTCAGCTATTTCCATGAAGCAAGGCTTTGGTTGTACAACATTCTCATAGCTAAGTGTATTTTGTTTGGGATGTGTCCACAAGTGATACCACCAAAGACAGTTGCAGAAATTAAGCTGTATAATTATTTAGATTTCTGAAAACAAAAAACAAAACCAAAATGGGTAGAGAAACATACAGTTCCTGGTATGTATTATGGTCACTGTGACACAGTGAATGTTATTGTGTTTACCTTCTCACCTAGTCATGATAAAAACCTAGGTCAGATTTTCTCCCACACATTCATACTGCTTTGTATATCATCCTTTATCACCTTTTCTATTTACAGATGAGGTAGCTGGTGGCTCCTGTATTTTGCTGGTCCTGCTTTGCATAGCAACTGTTTTCCTCAGCATTGGAGGAACTGCACTGTACTGCACCTTTGGGGACATGGAATCCCCTGTGTGTACTGATTTTGCAGCCAACATGGATTTCTATTATACCCAGATACTGCGACGTGTGGAAGAACTGAAAAGGTGGATAGCCTTCTCATAGCTGAGATGGATGCAGACAGCACATTGAAAGCTCACCAGTTTTTACTGAAGAGGGTAGAAAAAAAAATGATTTCAAGTTTTCTCTGAACTCGTCACCCACTGGTGATGTGTATTTGATGTACTTTTACTTAGAAGTCAAGAAAATTCTAGTTTAGCAATCAGGTGGAAAAAAGTTCACACCTTAAGCTGTAGCAGTGTGGTAAGGGAAAATAAAAAGTTACTCTCTTCAACCTTCTGTGAAAAGGCAAGTAGCTTTTTGACAACTCGAGCAAGTGAAGAAGAAGAAGAAAATTAACTGTCTTCTGTATGCTCTCCCCTGTCCACACATTGTGTAAGCAATCTCTGGATGCTTAGTAAAAGGACAGCTTTAATTTACAGGTGTTTGTGCAAAGGTGTTGCCTCGAGCTATCATGCAATAAGTCTGTGTTTTATGGAAATGTTATTTTTCTTTTAAATCTGTTTTTCTCCATTTTAATTCTCATGGTGAGCCATATAATTACTTGGGTGGAGTAAGAAGAGTACAGTGGCATTCACAGAACCCTCATTTGGTGGTTAACAGGCTGACCCTGTATCTTATAGCTTATGGTGAATATCTTGAGTGGGATAAATCTGCTGGCAGATTTCAGTGAATTTCCTGGAATTTTATTCTCAGTATGGTGTGGGCTGTTTTAGAAATGGAAGGTTAAAAAAGAAATAATTGGTCTCACTAAACACAGAAACAAAAGTTGTTTAGTAAATTATTTGTGTTAAATACTAAAGTGGCTTTGGCCAATTTTAAAGCACCTGGTAGCAGGTGTGGGGCTAACTGGGTTTTCTGTCCAGCTATGTCACTGACTTGCAGTAATCACTTTGTGCCTCAGTTTGTCCTCCATAAATGAGGAATAATGATCCTTGCCTTTGCCTGTGAATATTTATTGCAATTAGGGCTTATGTCTGATTTGTCCCAGGTGAGTGCACAGGATCACTGAACTGTGTGGCTGCAGCCTGTCTCAGTGAGTGAATGCTTAGGTAAAGTGGGACAGATCCAACAGAAGAGATTCAGAGGCTCACTGCAGATCTGCAGCATCTTAGTAGCCCAGGGCACTTATTCCAGCAGATAAAGTGCATTTGCTCTGCATTTCTGTATTGTAAAATCTGTTCTTTTTCTATCAGCTATACAAACAAACTTAAACCTGGTCAAAGAGTCATTTTAAATGGTTATTTCTACCACTTGGTGCTCAGCCCTCCCTGTGTGGTATGTGAGAGAAACACAGACACAACTGTGAAGGTGAGAGTTAAATACACAGGCCTTTGGCCCACACTGGTCAAAATATAGTCAAAAAAATATAGTTAATAAAAAAATCACTGGTCAAAAAAATAGTTCCTGCACAGAGCGTAGTGGCCTAGCCCTGCTGAAGGTGTTAGTGTCAAATGATTCATTTACACCTCCAGAAACAGCATTTTTGAGGGGTCCACTTCACTCCATGATTTCCTGCTTATTAACGTTGTACAACGCACTGTGTTCAGGTTTAGAATATGATTTTGTAAAATATTACTAAATAAAACCTTTGAGGTATTGCTCAGAGTTATGACATTAAATTATCATGCTTCTGGCACTTGCAAGCAAATTCTCCCTCTTAGTGAGCTTGGTTGTTCCTAACGCTCTGTTATACTTAATGGGTTTTAAAAGCAAAAGTTAAAATCACCTCTTTTTTTTCTAGAATGAATTGCATGTGTGATTTCTCTCTTTGTTTTCACTGGAGAGGCTTAGTTTATTTATACCTTGGAGAGCCTCATGTGCAGCTTTATGTTAAGCTAGCAAATTTAAAATGCCCAAATTAATGAGAATTCAGAACAGTAGTTTGGTATATTTTTGTTTGTTGTCTGAAGAGTACTATAATGCTGGACTAATCTAAAGGAGAAAGGGAAAGACACTTTTATATTGTAAAGTGTTACTGGCTGGTTCAGTTTATTATTTGAAGTCTGAGTTTATTTATTTTGTTTTTATTTTAAAGAGAATCTTAATTAACTTTTTTTTTTAGTAATTTACAGAGTAATTTAAAAGCATGCATTCAGTTAAAACATGTATTTATAGTGACTGTGTAGTTGGAATATATTTTGGGTTTCTGTCACTTTGCATTCAGTGTTTCAAGATAATTGTTGACTCTTAAAGAGCAAACTGATGATTTCAGCTTAAAATATTTTTAAGTTTTTGTGCACTTCATCACCAAAAAGACTGAGGTATATAGAGAACTATTTATTCAAACGTATATCGGGTATGGGTATCAAAGATCCTCTACTTCTAGGTTAATTTAATTAAAACTATTTTTAAATTATTTTATTGAAAACTGTAAAACTATTTTAAGTCAAAGCAATTTTTAATAAGCAGTTCAGTTTAAAATCAGTTGTTTGAATCCTGGTATGTCTGCTTTGTGCTGTATTTCCACTGCAAAGACTCAGTAGTTTGGCAGAATTGCCTACAAGAAGATCATGAAGGGGTTGGGTACCACTTTACCAACATGTACCTGATGAAAAGCAAGGAGCCAGGTGTTCTGTGTAACTCAGCTCTTTACAGGTGTGTTGCAGCTTGGAGCATCTCTCCTGCCTTCCCAACCTATGTCAACATATGACACCTGCAAAGCCTCTCAAGATTTGAGGGAGCAGAAGGGCACATATGCACATGCTGCTCAGCTCCTGATCTGAGCTGTTCACTCCTGAGTTGCAACCAGGTGGCTGAACCTGGATCTAACTTCTATTGGCATTCCTTTCTAAAAGGCTGATGGTATTAATTCTTGCTTTGGGTGACAATTCTGTCTGCATGGTCTGTAATTCACTATCAAACTTGCAGCTACCAACATGACCAAATCTGCTTTGCACTGAGGGGGTGTGCAGCTTGGCCTGGTGCTGGCCTTCCTACAGGCTCTCTTCATGGTGACATTGCTTCTGCCTGGGTGACCCGAGGAGTTAGGATCTTGCAGTCAGGTAAATTGAAGATAAATAGTTGATTTGATCAGTTATTTCTCTTGTCTGAGCATTTTGAGGTAAAATTATACTGAGTAACACCTAAGATTGTTATAAACAGGAAGAAAATGGAGGGAAACAGGGCTTTTTTTTTGTTTCCCCTGCTGCTTTGTGCATTTTAAAGCTCTTTGCTTGTAAGTTTTTATTTATTATCTTTCCTTCCCTACAACTGTCTTTATGGCCAATCTGCTTAGCAGTAAGGCAAATGTATTAGACTGGCACAAACCCATTTGTAGTTGGTAGGAAAATCCAATGAATGGTTCAGTATTTGACAGTAGTAAGAAGTTATTCCTCAAAATATGACTGTATTTCAGGCTAATAGTGTGCCTTCAAAGAACTTATGGCCACTTAATCACCTGCAGCACCCTACTAGATATCCCCACCTTCCAGTTTATTCTTTGAGCAAAGTTATTTTGAACACATTTTTGCAATAGAGCAAATCCAACAAGATATTCAGTGTAGATTCAGCGTATGCTGCCAAAAAGAGATTTCTGATGACATAATTAATACCCTCACACCAAATAACATAGACTACACTGAGAAAAGCACCATGCTGCAGCATAGCCACACTAAACTACAGGCTTGTTTTTTTAACAGAGTTGGTAAGGAAGCAGATATTCCATAGTGAGATATGCCAGCAGAAGTTTGTCATCTAGACACAGCCCATCTTTCAAAATTTTTATAGTATCTTTGCTTTCATACTTGGAAAATGCATAGCCCTGGTGACAAGCAGTAGGAAGTAGTCTAACAAAACAAAAGAAACTCTATTTAGGGTTTTGGGGAGTAAAGGGCAATCTTTCAAATTAGCAGAGGAGGTTGGGAGCCCAGATTCATGTGTGACTGGGTACTGTTCCACTCAGTAACCTAAAGGGATGTTACCCTCCTAAGAAAAGATGTTTGCCTACTTTGTACTGTAATGTAAAACCAAAACTATTTGAAAGGACTAATAACTATTTGTAATAATTTAACTTTTGCTTCCTTTAGCAAAAGGAGTAAATAATTGTGTTTGAAGCCGTCACCCAAGCTTGTAATTTTAATACTGTAGCAAAAAAATAAAAGCTGTCCCAAAGAAAATATATGAACTTTTTTGGGTACTGTGATTTCTAAATGTGTAAAAAGACTGAGAAGTTCTTCTGTGAAATTCAAGTAAATGATCAGTACCTCCAATAAAAATGTCATGGTAAAACCAAAATGGAAAATGAGAATAAAATGCATAAGTTTTGGTCTGCTATTTGGTGTAATATAGTTTTCCTGGGTGGGTTGGTTTGTCTTTGCTTTAATAGCTAAATGAAAACCCATCTCTCCCACAGAGCCTGATTGCTCTGGACATGTGGGTTTAAAGTATTAAAACTCTGCCTTACTGCATTGTTCTGAAAACAAATTGACAGGCATAAAGTTTCAGAATTCCTAGTAACTGGGTGGGTGCCCTGGATAGTGGTCACAGGCCAGTCTGTTCAATTAAATAAATAAAATAAATTCCAACCCAGCAGCCTCTGCCTACATTTCACAAGAGTCCCCCCTGCACCTGGCTTTTCCCCCAAAAGTCATAGAATGGGGCCAAACAGATGTTTAGACTACTAAGGAAGTAGTGAAATCCTAAGATAAAATTAGACAGGTTTATACATTTTGTTTTTTGTTACCTTTGTGTTGTTTTCAAGATGTTCTTCACAGTCAGAAAAAGTGAGAACTACAATGAAAAAATGAAAAAAAAAATAAAGATATTTTCATACGACTTCATTGCAACGTCTAGCATCTTGCAGCACTAAATCATAACAATATCTGGCAACATGAAGTGCAGCTTAAGAGTGATCTTTATGTGTAGAAATAAATTGCTGCTTTAAGCAGTTCTTCAGTAAAGACTGACATCTGGCTTCAGGAAGAGAAGCAGCTGATCTCCTGAGTCTTGCTCTGACTACTGATCAGCAGGACTGGGAATTTTGAGGAACCCATGTGGGCTTCTGAGCTGATCAGGAAACTTTTGCCCAGAAGTCTTTTTGCCTTAGGCTTTGGCTTTGTAGACATAGCTGTGCTGATTCAGTAGTTCTCATTACAACCCCTTTACCCCTGCCTTTATCAGGAACTGCTGCAATCTCTATCCATGTCTTCATACCAGTCAGTCCACTTCCAGTACTTTTGTCTCCCTTTATCATCTATTTCCCAGCATGAAATAGCATGTGTTCTATCATTCATAGGATTATAAGGTAACTGAGTTCCCTAGTCCAACTTCTGCTCAGATCAGGGTCAACTGAGATCAGACCCAATTGCTCATCATCAGTAAAGTTAAACTAACTTGTCTCACAATCTAATTTACTGAAATAACACCATGTAACAGTGCAGGTTAGGGGGAGACCCTCTGGAAAGCAGCTCCATGGAGAGAGACCTTGGCCTTCTGGTGGGCAATAAGTTATTTATGGAACAGCAGTAGGCCACTTTACTCTCTCCTAGTGAGACCACATCTGGAGTGTTGTGTCCAGTGTGTCCAGGCTGCAGCAAAAATGTAAAAAAAAACATTGGACCAAATATGCTACATTTTTTGTTATTGATAAAGGATGAAAAAATCAATGATGTGGGGTTTTTTCCAACCAGATTTTATAGAAACAGGAAAAAAAGCCTCCGCATAATAGTTTAATGACATCAGGGAGGAGATGGAATAATGGCTAGAATATTACTGATTTTTTTGTAGGACTCCTTAGGAGGAATTTAAGTGGTTTGTACAAGGTTATGTAGCAGGAAGAAGTAAAGCAGAACCAGAGCTTATAAAGCCTATCTTCTGATCTTTTCTTTGGTTCCACTTCCCACTATTACAACACATATTAGGGAAAATAAATTAATACCCTGTTGTTCACATTATATCTGACTTCACACAGCTTTGAAGACTTTCTTTAAAGATAATTTTATATTCTCATTAATGTTGTAATGATCTTAAGGAATAAAATTGAATCAAGAGATTCATTCCCTTTCTAGTATGCAGCACTAATTCCAAATGCCATTTTAGCATATTTTTAGTACTTGATATCATCATATCCTTGGTATCTGGTTGCTATTTACATATATTAAATCAAATTGCATCAACAGAGCACATGGGAATACATAGCATAATGGCAACTCCTGTCATCAGAAAATGAGCTATCTGTAGTGACTTTGTGTTTTGCCATCTAACCCTTACTGCTCATGCTCTGTTAGCTACCAGCAAAGTAACAATGCTCAGCAGAGAAGGCCTATTGAAAATCCTATTTAAAAAAGCCAGAATCTCACAGCTTTTCTGGTATCACATAATACCTATCACTGTGCCAAGACTGAGGAAACAAAGTGAAGTGGAAAAAAAGTAGCAGTCACCAGATTCTGCCTTCCAGTAGAAGTGGATTTTTTTGTGAGGCACAGAAATGTTTTGACCATAAAGTGGATGTTGTCATCGCTGTCTGCAAATATGAAAGATAAAAATCATTTCAAATGCTCTTGGCATCCCTCAAAACGTCTTTAATGGCCTTTTTTTCCTTTTCAATTTTTGTGTTATTGAAATCTTTCCCTCAATTGAAGGCAAATTAAGCATGGGTTGTTTTGTTTTGTTTGTTGTTTTTGTTGGTTTTTTTTTTAATTTGGCATATATTGTCTCTTATACTTTTCTATAAATAGGACATTGCTTTTCTGAGCTAATTCACTGCTGAGTTACAGCCCATGGTTTACCTACAAAAGCAAAATAGATGGCTGTTTGCAGTAAATGACTCATGTATTATAAAACAGCCCCATTAAAAAGAACCACCTCTATCAACTCATGCAATAGGATGATGAAACAACATTTTCAGTGAACTGCCTGAATTTTGCAGTGCAGAGCAAATCTTGTACAGCCCACCCACACTGCATGCTCAGTCTGGCACTTTGTTCATCTTTGTACTGGGACCTTTCACAGCTATGATTTCCCAGTAAGTGTTCTTCTCTTTGCTCCTTTGAGCACTGAGATGACCAGCAGCTGCAGGTCTCTCAAAAACAAACAGAACAGCCATGAGCTACCATCTATAAAGACCTCTAGAGTTTCAGTGTTGAAACTCCCAAACAGGGTTTTTTTTTTATACCCTCCACATAGCTAAAATCTTTAAAGAAAAAAAAAATGTTTAAAATCCCAAAATCTTTAAAAAATCTAAACCTGCTGATAATATGTAGTATGTGGATCTGAAAGCTTTAGGGTCCCACAACAAAGGCATCACAGAAACCATAAAAATTCTTGCAGCAAGTTTTCAATTGAAGCAGTGCTGTCAAGATGGCCTCAGAATTTCAAGATCATTCAACTGTGAACAAGAAAGGCAGATTTCACAGTTTCTTCAGGGAAAAGGGCTACTCAATATGGCACTTAACATCACAGAACACTTACCATCACAAGCATTCATTCAAATAGGGTTTAACAGGTTACACTAGGACAGAGAGAGAATAAAAGTAATTATTTTTTTTCTGGATGTTGTTCTACTGCACTGTTAAATAGCAGACCACTTGCTTTTTAGTTCTGCCCTTACATTCTCTTCCATTTTATTTTCCTCAAACCTTAATTCCTGCCTTTGACATCCCTTTTAACTGGCTCAGTAATTTTTTTTTTATATGCTCAGAAAAATAAAATTGGCTGTGGATAAAAAAGCCTCTAAAATGGTTTGAAGTAACTGGAAGAAGTTTAAGTGGTACCACAAAACTGGAATTTGAGAGGGTTTGCTTTAATTGCCTGCTCTGCTACAAATTTCCTATGTAGTCTTAAGCACCCGACTTTCAGTATATACAAGAAGTATTGAAAAACAGGAAGACATAGTATCATAATGACTAGAGTGTGAGATTTTACAGATATTTTAAGCCACCTTTAGAGCTATAAACTGCTTTTGCATCTTAGCATTTCCCTACAGGAGTAAGGAGTAAAACCAGTTACTTGATGGCTTTCAGTATCTGGTATCTGCAGTATATAAGATTGTTAATCCTTCCTGCTTTATTTATGCAATGGAACAGAGCTTTTAATGGTCTTAGTATTACCAGTGGTTACCTGGGGTGGGTGAACAAGAACACTTTGGAAAATAAGATCAGATTGCATTTTTAAATGTTCATACTACAAGCTTGGAGAAAGAATGTGAAAGTCTGTGTCCCCCATACTATTGGCATTTATAGCCATTAAGCTTTTTGCTACTGTGTGACTAATAGTTAAAGGATTAGTGGGGATTTAGTGATTTAGGTATATTTAGTGATTTAGATTCTCAGGTTCACTGAAAAATTGCCCATCATAAGCTATTAACTGGAAATATTGAAAACAGCATGGAGAGGCTGACATAAAGGAAAAAATGAGCCAAATTAAGGTATGGCTTCTGGTCCAAACACAATATAGAAGTACTTCAGTGCACCAGCCTCCAGCAGCACCCTTCTGTCATAGATGTTAGTTGTAGAAACTGCATTTAATTGCAGAAAGATTCAGGCATCTTGCCTGCTAGTTCTGTTTTTTTTCCTTTTTATAAGTGACTTCCTTGTGGATTTTTGTCAGAAGGCAGAGGTTATAGTTTTTGCCCATTTCCTTCCAAATATGTACCCAGGTGGTGGCAGAATGATGTCATCATAATCTGTTACTGAAATAGAAAAATAATTTGTTCAGAGAGGGTACACCCATTTTTCAGTGCTACCGTTACACTTTTGTACACTCATTTTTCAGACCCATGCTCTCCAGTTGATGCTGGGAGTACCAAATACAAAGAAGACACTATTTAGTGCTGCCTATCTATGTCATATAGGAAAAGGAGAAATGGATGTTAGATGAATAATCCTATCAGCCTCTATTAAAATTAATGGTTAAATCTTCATGAGATGAGATACTTATCTTAGTAGAACTCAGTGAGGTGCTGCTTTTCAGCACGTGTCATGATTTCCAAGGCACATGTGAGTAAATGGTAAATAAACCATTTAGTAGGGAGAGGGGAAGGGAAGGTCATCTAATTAGATGAAAATAGGTCATATGACTGGGATTTTCCTTGTGATGAAATACTTACTGCTGCCAATTTATTCAAATTGGGGAGGGAGAGAGGAGGAAGGAATGTAACTGTAATGTCCTTTCTTCAGGCTATTTCATTTCTCCTTGTCTCTTGACCTCAAATATCTCATTCTATAAAAATATCACAGACTCCTGCTGCTTCTGTTACTGTGAGAAGCATTGCTTTTTTAGAAGTAAATTACTGATAGGATTGAAATGACACCAGGATTGTATATTATCATGAAGAGAAGTCCTCTGTTTGTCTTTGAGTTTTTCTCTTTGGGAAGAATAATTGTATTTAAGTGTACTACAAATTTCCAGTGTAGCTTCATTTGAATTTCAAAATTATCTTCAAACCAACAAATGGCTTCAGCATGATTTCTGTATGTGGCCCAACTTGCACTAATGTGTAGAGCAGCCTTCTCCCAAATTATGTGTACTTGTTGGCAGACATCAAGTCTTCTATCTTTTTAAGTTGATACCTCAATACTTACAAGAAAGCCTTCAAACACAGTAGTTAAATTAGTGCTAATCCTTCAAGTGAATGGTTTCATAAGCAGAACCTGACATAGAGGAAGTATTTTAACTAAAACCTGAATGCACTCATTAAGGAAGGCAGAAAGAATGCTGAATAGCTTCCCAGCAACTACATGAACAGGAATCCTTGGAGACAACGGTACATATTAATGTAATTAAAGACAGCATCATAATACATAGGTAGCAAAACACCAAATCACAAAGTACAAGCAGCCTTGTTTCTGGGATTTGAGGCATTTCATGGCTGGGGAGTAAGGGTGCTTAATTTCCCTCCCACCACTGCAGTGCAGGTCTGTAGAGAAATTTAATTTCCAGTAGATTTGACACCTACATAAAATGCTTTGATCCACTCCAGTCTTAAAAAAAAAAAAAAAAAAAAATCTAAAAATTTATTACTGTAACAAATTGACACCAACATTTCAAACTATCTCATATTCTCATATTTTTTCAATAAAAGACATACTGAAAGAATTCCATAACTAGTTTCTATAACTTTCCTGTTGTTTCTGTATCTTACTATTCTGGTGTAAATTTTATCTCTTTGATTCTTATAAAACTGTTGTTCAGAAACTGGAAAGCACCATGACACTGTCTAATTCCTTTTCCTCACACTGACATCCAGACTTTACCAGGTTTTCCTTTCAAGGTGGGTTAGCAAGCAAAGCTGGAAATCTATTACAATAGTAATTTTAAATTTCCCTGCAATTCAGCTTTTTCATGCTAGCTGGGTAATTTAATTTGTTGTTGACCTAGTTCTGGTTATGAAAGATCAGACTATTCATTATCACAGAAGTTTCATCCTTTGGTCCTTAAAATAATTAGACTTTTGGAAAATATATGCTATACATTATTAATACATGTTACAATGTTTTTATTATTGTGTTTCTTGTTTCATATGAAAACATTTTGTTTGTACCCAGCTTTGATGATGATTCTTTTTTAATTGTAAGGGGTAATTACCACCAGGAAGGATGACACTAAAATTTAGCCATGTTGATCAACATGGCACATGATGCTGTGACAGATGGCTTCATGGCATGAATGTTTCCCTCCAGCAATATTGAGGCAGAAGCATCCATCGTAATTAGAGGTTTGAAACCTATATTGTGCAATTAGCCTTGCTGCTCTGCAGAATGAGCATCCCTTTTAAAAAGTGGAAAATGATAGAAAAACAAGTATATCTGAGAGATTCTTGCTAGCTCCCAGCCTGTCCCCCCATCCACACTAGGTGACTCATTCTTAATTGCTTGCTCTCACTTTTGTCAGACCTGGGAGGAGCAATCAGATCTCAGTTTCTTAGCAAATTGTCCAAATCTTCACAGGTTTTGGGTAGAAGGTGGATCCAACTCACCTTGGACAAGAAGTTGCAGATGTCAGGGTGATGGCTGTGACTTTTTTGGTTCCACCTATAATGGGGGTTTGCCCAGGTTTCATCAATGCATGACTAAATTCCTGGATAGTTGAGTAAGAATAAACCCCTGATTTAAAATAATTCCGCCGGACTTAAGGTCATTTCAGCTTTTTCTGACTATGCTTGAGATTTGGATGTGGGTCCTGCTTTGTCAGAAGCTTGGTGGAATCCTGGACAAATTCCCAAAGTGCCTCTAGGAGGTTTCTGGGCTGACAAGATCTGCAGAGCAACATTCCTGGAGCTGCTTGGTCATTAGTGATGAAGTCTGTAATAACATGCTCCCCATAAATGTTTCTGCTGCTTTCCCTTCTGAGTATGTATTTAGAAACAGTCCATGGATTTTGTGCCATCCATACCCACTAGAGTCCTTTGCCATTCTGTTTGGCTGCTGTGCTATGTGAGTGTGGGAGAGAGGCATCTGTACTTAATAGTGAAGCTAGCTCAGCCTGGGAGAAAGCAAAAGTGCCCAGGGGAATGGGAGGGAATAAGACTGAAAACATTGCAGCTATGGCTTATTATTTGAATAAGAAAAAAACCTCCCGTGGACCTTATTTGTAAGGGTCATTTAGGGATATTATTTTTGCAATACAGCATCATCTGCTGCTAAGTGTTTACACAATATGTTAGTTGATATTTCAAACATTTTATGCAATCAGTTAAGTCTAAAAGATTCATAATCAGAGCTGAAGCCCTCTTCTGTATGTTGTAGTTACAACTCTTCATGTTTTACCCCAGGTCAAACACTATTTTGTAGTCTCGACTAATGGGTATATATTCTTACTAGAGTTTGAAATTTTTAATATAAAAATTCCTGTCCCTTGTAGCTATTGAGAAACAAATAGTTTTAGATGCTTGAAGACTCATAAACTACAAAAATATAAAATGCCTCATCTTCACTAGATTTGTTTGATTAGTTTTACCACCTGTTCATTGTATTAGAATATTTCAGGGTCAGTATGTATTGTCTGTTACAGTGTACACAGATATTATTTGTTTATATCCATAAAATAGTGTTAATCACTTAGCCAGCAAAACAGATATTGCAAATATTAAGTGGTTATTAAGATGTCTTGCATCAAACCCTAACACCAAAGTCCTTGGGAGATCCTCCAGGTGTTATCTGAGAAGGACTTCACAGTTATTTGCAAACAAACAAAAAAAAAAAGTGTTTCAGTTTTTAAGAGACACTTGTGTAGAATCAAAAAGAATTCTTGTTAATATGTTGCCATGACAAACTGACGAGATGTCCTCTCCCACCTTGAACATGTAATTGTGTGAGGTTATGGGGTCCATGTTCTACCTGCAAACGTGGCATTCTCAGGTGCAAAAGAGGGAATGCAAAGAGGAAGCAAATCAGAACAGGACACAAGTAGGGGATGGAGACAGAGGGAATGAATTCTGGCACAGGTTAATGGCTTCCAGGAATGGAAGGGTAATAAAGGGAAAAGCTAAAGACAGTCTTGTTTAAGCAAGAAGCAAGATAGAACAGTGCTTTCTCATTCTTTAGTTTAGTTGTATGTTCATCTTCAGTCCTATTTTTGCCAGAAATCATTATTTTCATTTTTATTCCTTCCTCACGTCTACTGTCTCTTCAAGAGAGAGACAAGGGGTATGTGTGTGGGCTGAGCTGAGAGAGAACTGAGAACTACAAAAACGAAGTTAACTGTAGTCTCTGAGAACACTAATAGGGAGTAAAACACTAACACTTGCTTTTAAGCAGACACCTCAAAACCAAACAAGCACACAGATTTCTCTTTCAAAACAAATGTTGACCTCTATGCAGCAAGAACTTTCCAGACTGCTGCTTCCAAACCAGAACCTTTTACACACTTCGCCCTTTGGATTTTTCCTATTCCCTCCCTTTTTACATCAAAGGAAATAACAACAGCTCTGCAGTCCTGACCCTAAAGCCGGGAAGATACCCTAAATAGGACAGAGCACCTACGTGCGGGGTCCGTCCGCACACCAGCGTCAATACTAAAGGCTGAGACGGCACAAGCGAGCGGTGCCACCTGCTGGTGTTATGGCGGCTCCGGGACCATCACCCGGGCCGCCCTGTGTCAGAGCCGGCTTTTATTCCGTGATGCAGGCTGGTGGCTGCGGCTGAAGCAAAGCTGCCTGAAAAAACGATATTCTTTGGGTTTGTTTGCATGTGTTCCAAGTCGGTCACATACAGATACACGTAAGGATTGAAGTGTTGACTAAATGCCTTTAGCAATCATCTTGATGAGGAGATTGAGAGCACCTTCAGTAAGTTTGCAGCTGACACCAAGTTAGGTGGGAGTGTTGATCTGCTTGAGGGTAGGAAGGCTCTTCAGAGACACCTGGGCAGTCTGGATCAATGGGTGAAGCCAATCATATGATTGATGAGATGATCTTCTCAATGCCATCCAATGACAGGACAAGAGGCAATGGGTGCAAGTTGGAGCACAAGAGGTTTAGGGTCAACACA
>JAOEGS010005562.1:0-21749 GCA_025447755.1 Corythornis vintsioides
GAGAGGTTGTGGAGTCTCCTCTGGAGAGATTCCAACCCCCCTGGACACTGCCCTGCTGGGCCCTGCTCTGGGTGACCCTGCTGGGGCAGGGGGGTGTTGGACAAGGTGATTTCCATAGATTCCTTCCAGCCCCCACCATGCTGGGATTCTGTGACTTCCCCTCCCTGTCCTTTTCCATATCCTGGAGGCACCTGGTCCCATCTGTGGTGATGGTGACAACTCAGAGGTGACAGCTGAGCTGTGCCTGTTCAACCCAGGGCTCTGGCTGTGTCCACACTGCAGCCCGGAGGAATGGTGTCTGCTGGAATGTGGGACAGCCCTTGTCACCAGTGGGAATGCCACCCCCCTGTGCCCGCTCTGGGGCTGGCACTGCTCCCCTGTGCCCCGGGACTCTACGGGGGGTTGGGGAAGTTGCAATTAGCTGTAGTCTGGAGAGAGAACTGGGTCCAAGTGCCTCTTCTTGCCCAGACTCCTCCTGCAGAAGGCAACCCCAGATCTGCCAGTGCAGCTGCTTCCTAACCTGGTTCTGTCAAGAGGATGTGGGTTACAGGGGAAAAAAAAAGAACAAACCCAACAATACTCCTGTTAAAAGTGCCTGTGCCAACCCAGATCCCTGACAGAAAAGGGTTTGCTGCATGACAGGAGGCCACGCAGAGCTCTGCAGAGTGCCAGTCCCAGGTGGCAGAGGCACAGGGGGCACTCTGCTGTCACCCACAGCTCGCCCAGGCAGCGCAGGGGCCGTTGGCAGCCGGGCTGAGGATCTGCCCAGTGGGAATCTTCCAGGATGCGTCCCCAGCTCCCTGCTCTGCTGGCAAGAGCTGACCTCAGGGCTGGGATTTGGATCACTGGGAGTTTCCTCTTTTAACTGGCTTTACACTCATGTTGCAGTAGATGTGTGTGCTCCTGGGCACCCCTGCAGCTTCGGGGGAGAGGGAGAACCCCCAGTTTATGAACAGCCAGCAGTGCAGAACCATCTGGGAAATCCTTGGGAATCAGAGTGGGGTGGGGATGGATGTTCTCTTGCCCAGGTGTCTGCTCTCCTGCTCCCCTGGGGTGTTACCAGCCTGTGCCACTCTCTGAGCATCACCAGCTCCAGAGGGTGACCCCCAGGTTGGCTCAGGGCTGTCTCTTGGGTGGGCACATCACAGCCTGGTGGCTGCCACACTGCTCTGGTGTTCCCTGCTGCCTGCTCTGGCACCTGCCGCTCCTGCTTGGTGGGAATGACCTGGGCAGCACTTTCCCCTGGGTGAGCAGGTTCTGCAGCCCCTGGCAGGAGGCAGGACAGCTCTGTGCTGCTGCAGGGAAGGCGCAGCAGGTCTGTGACAGCTCGGGAGGTGGGCAGAGAGGCTCAGAGCCTCTGCCCTGGCTGGCTGTGAAGCTGCTCGCAGCTGCTTCCCATCCACTCCTGCCCGAGATCCCTTACGGGAGAGGCGCCTGATCTCCTTGGTGTGCAGTGTTGGCTTTTCAGGGCACGGGAGTATTTGGGGACAGGGCTGGGAGAGCAGTGTGCTGGGAGAGATGGTCTTAACCTGCTTTCAGGCTGCAGCAGCACAGGAGGAGGTGCTGGATCCTCAGATGTGAGATGTGAAATGGAAGGAGCTGTTCCAGCTGCCGAGTGAAAATTATCTGGTTAAGAAGCCCTTGTTTTGTTTCCTCCCTCCACACTGGCTGGTGAGGGTGAAGCAGCTGAGTGCTCTGCAGCCAGGGAACTGGGAGGGGAACTCACCTCACACAGAAACCTGACATCTGAAGGCAAGGTTTTCCTTCAGCTCTTGCTCAGCATTGCTCAGCTCCCCTCTCCAGCTCAACAGCCCCAGGGCTTTCAGCTGCTCCTGCAGGTGCTCTGTGCTCAGCAGCTCCCCTTGGGCTTCTCTTTGCCAGGGCAGATTTGGGGTACAGACAGTCCTTTGGCTGCCTGCTCTCAGAGCCTATTTGACAGGGATTTACCAGGCATGAAGCAAACCTCAGGATTTCCAGTTGGTGAGTGTTAGGGGCTTGGATTTTCCCAGTGTGTCACATCTGGCTGGATTGTGCCTGAAGCTCCATGGGGTTGATGTCGGCCAAGTGTCAGGTTTTACACCCTGGGCAGAGTGAAGTCAGTGACAATATCTGCTCTTGATGGAGAAACCAATCCTTGTGGACTCTCTCCAGAGATGAGAGTGCTTGTGATGATGAAGTCAGTGCAGGAACTGGTCTGGATGGCACTGGTTGGAAAAGGAGCAGGTTCCACTGTTATGGCAGCCTCAGTAGAGGTGTAGAGGGGAGAGCAGGAGCAGGGGAAGGCGTGGGACTGGTAAACAGGTTTGCACTGGCCTTTTGGAAGGCAGCAGCTCCTTTGCTGCTCTGCCTGGTTGCAGTGGTGTGGATTTAATGAGTGTCTCACTGGAGCTGCTGGGCCGGGATGTACTGCCTGCTTTAAATGGAAAAGCCCTTGGCAGAGCAGCCAGAGCGAGCACTTAGGTCAGAGGGATGAGACCCCTTCTGCTGGAGACTCCACCTGTGAGACCCCTGGAGCCTGAACCTGTGGGGCCTTGGGGGGCATCACCAGCACCCTGGCTGGGGTCTCTGCATGCATCCCGTGGAACCCACGGCTGTGGGAAGGGATGGAGAGCTGGCAGCTGCACTCTGACTATTGCCCTTTTAAGGTTTCCCAGACAAAGCCCTGGATTTTGGTCGTGAACTTCCTTTCTTCCCGTGCGACCCGCTCAGCGCCGGCGAAACCGAAACCCCTGCAGGTCCTGCTTGGCTCTGTGTGCTCAGCTGGCTGCAGAGCTGCAGCTCAGGGTTATTCACCTCTCCCAGGGCCAGAAGGTGAGCTCGTGGGTTCTCAGCTCGCTGTTCACAGCCAGGTTTACTGCTCTGCGTAAGCAGAGCACCCGCTCGCAGAGACACGAGTTGCTCCAGAAGGAGCACGAGGTGACACCAGTATGAGCAGTGGGCACTGCCCTGGAGCTGTGCTTGGGCCATTGGCTGCTCTTCCCACCTTCCAGCTGTGCAGCAGAGCCTCTCCTGGCCCAACAGCCCCCAGGACAGCTGACCTGAGTAGAGCAGGGTGAAGATGCTGGTGCCATCCCAGAGATGTGGTGGCAGGGCTGGGTGAGCAGGTTCTGGGTTTGTGTTCCCAGGACCCCACGGTGGTTTGGTGGTGCTGCTGTGTCCTTTGGTGTGGATCCAGCACAGGGACCATGGGAATAGCCTCTGAGGTGGATTTGAGTGATTCCAGTCCAGGACGTGGCTGCCTTAGGGCTTGGATGGGCACAGTCCCCTCTCCCACAGAGGGGTAAATCAAGGTGTGTGGAACAGATCCCTGCAGTGGGGTCTGAAGTCAACCAAACCAGATCTCCCTAATGAAGCTCCAGTGCCTTTTCTGGTGGATGCTGTGAGTTCTGTAGTTGGAAATGGCCATTTGTGGCAGCTGAGGCCCAGAAGGTGAGTTGACTCTCCTGGTTCTCAGCTGGATTTATCTGGACTGTGCTGTGTTTGATGCTTTCCAGTCTAGGTTTCAGATCTGGTCTTATTTTAGCCTGTGTATATTTACTATTATTACTCTTCCTAGAGAAGTATTTTTAGCTTTTTGCTTGGTTCCTGTGCTGCTGCTGAAATTTCCACCCTGGTGTTTCTGACTCCTTGGTAAAACAGAAGGAATATTTTCCATCCAGGTGTAACTGCTGTGGATGGGGATCCAAGGAAAAGAGGGAACTCCTGTGATCAACAGGGAGAAAACTGCCCAGCAGCTCCCAGCCTGGAGTTCTCCTTGGGACAGCTTTTACTGGGAGGTTTTGGGGTGGCCCTGGAGAGCTGTTGCCTCTGCAAGGTCCTCTGCATTCCAGACCATTGGGGATCTGGGTGGATGTGGGTTTGGACTGGCCAAAGTGCATCCATTCCCATCTCCTCCTGTGCCAGCAGGGAGCAAACATTCAGCACAACACTGCTGCTGCTTCCAGGGGGGCCCCTTTCCTTGTTGGGTGTTTTTGGGGTGCAGAAGCACAGGTGGAAACAAGTCATTGCAGCTGGTTCACCAGGAGCAGTAACTGGATTTGTGCTGGGAAAAGTTGATGTGGCCAGTTGTTGGTGAGGCCCCTGGGCTGGGACTCGAGGCTCCCCTTCAGGAGAAGCAGAGTTGCTCCTCATCCTTACGGGGGAATCATGTGGCACAAACCTTTTATTTAAAATAAAATGATGAAAATTCACAGTAATCCATTAAAAAGTCCATATTTGTGTTTGGAAACTGGGAAAAAACTAACTTTGAAAGAGATTTGGAGGTTGATTTCTTTGGCAGGTTGAGCCAAGAGCAGTGGGAGCCTCGTCTGGACCCTCTGCTGTGCACTGGGGCAAGGGCATGGCTGTGGGCATGGGCATGGGCAGAGGCAGGAGGTGCTGGGGCTGGGCTGAAGCAGGAGGGTGGAGTCCTCCTGGACACACCATGTTCTCCGGGAAGAGCTGGGCAGGCAGGAAGGGAGGGGAGGTTTGGAACAGGGATGCTCGGATCGTGGTGGATTAAAAGCTTTGCTGCCACAGTTGAGGGTTTCTGTGGTTTGGGGGATTTTTTCCCTGTGAACACCAGAAGAAATTCTGGTAGAAGCATGATATCAGTTTTATTCTTTTTTTTTTTTTTTTTTTTTTTTTTTTCTTTACAAGAAACAGCTTAGATGGGGAAAAAAAATGTTTTGGAGAAACATTTCTGAGCTGTCAACGTAGTGGGGCCAAAAGTGAAACTGCTGCAGTTTGCTGGGGGGGGAGACCAGCCACAGCCACCCCTGTGCCAGTGGGAAAGCAGCTGCTGGGCCAGTGCCCCTGGTGCTGGGGCTGTGTCTGCTGTGGAGTTGATGCCTCAGTTGCAGTTTGACCCAGGTCTGTGTGTGGTGAGCAGGGCAGCCTGTGGGTGAGGGGCTGCAGGGCTGTGGGTGAGGGGCTGCAGGGCCATGGGGAGGGGCTGCAGGGCTGTGGGTGAAGGATCCAGGCTGGGGGGGACCTGAGGGACCAGAAAGTCTCTTTGTGACCTGTGGATGTTCCACCCCTGGGCTGGTGACCTCCTGTGTGGGCAGTGGGAGCACTGGGACAGGGGGAGTGTCCTGGGATGGTGCTGCTGTTGGCTGAGGGAGTTTCTTAGTTGCAGGGTAAGAACCTCAGGGCTTTTCCCTGAGGAGTTCTTGGGAGGAGGCAGGGGAAGGCTGCTGAGCTCCCAGTGCTCTTCAGGAGCTGAGAGAGAGCCAAGCACCTCCCTGGGGACCCCAGATGGACAAGGCAGATCCAGAGGACTCCTTATCCCAGCCAGGATGTGAGGGACCAGGAAAACCAATCCATGCTCAGATCCCAGTGGGGGAGGGACAGCCACAAGAGGATCTCCCCAGTCCCAGCCCTGAACTGGAAGCACTGGCTGGGCTCTGTGATCCCCCCCGGGCTCCCCGGCAGCTTCTGCCTCAGCAGTTAAGGAACAAAACTCTTTTCCAAGAGCTTCCTGTTGTGCTGACAGCGACTGCAAGGCACAAAGAGGAGGAAAGGGAGTCAAGGGAGCAGCCCTGGCTCCAGCCCTGCAGCTGGGAAAGGCGTTGGAGGCTGAGCAGCCCGGGGGGGGCAGGGATCCGCGTTCCCGGCGGAAGCTGAGCGGGAGATGCTGGGAACGGGGCTGTTCTCAGGCTTCTGCTTCTCTGAAGGGATTCACACAGAGAGGGTGTCTGTTGTTGGGGAGGTGCTGAGGTCTCCTCCACTTGCCTGCAGTTCAGTCCCCTCCCAGGTCCCCTTTCTGGGAGCACTGGTGTTGCACACACTGCTGGGCAGCTCTGGTTGAAGAGCACAGCTTGCTGTGGAATTTCTTCTACCAAACTTCAGGACAAATGATGGTTTTTTTTCTTATTCATCCCCCCTTCCTCCCCCTCTTCCCTTCAGAGAAAGAAGTTTTCTTGGTCTCATCTTGCATCAGATTTGATACCAGTCCAACAGACCCAGCCTAGAAGGTGTTTTCCTGCAGCTTCTTTTCTTGGTGGGACCTTCTGGGTGAGGATTCCCACTCAAAGTGCACCAGCGTGCCCTCAGTTCTACCAGGGGCATCTTCCCCACAGTGCTGCTGCTACCCTGGGGTGGCAGGATGGGGCAGGTCTGGGTCCTGGATGCCCATCCAGAGCCTGCTGGGTTTTCTCAAACACAGGACTCCAGAGCAGAGCAGGGAGTCCTGGGATTTCACCAGAGGTTTCTGTTTCTCATTAGGTTGTTCTCAGTTTGAAAGGCCAGAGATCTCTTTATGGCACAGAGTGGAAAACCTGATGAGGCAGAGAGGTGGCTCCTGCTTTTCTCCAGAGGTGCAGGGAGCCTCTTTGGCTGTTGGATTAAGTTCCTCCCAGCCCGTGGCTCATCCACGGGGAGGCTGGTGGGAGTTTGGAGCCTCCTCTCTGGCCCTGGCCTGACTCACAGGGATGGGGTTTGGTGACTTCCCACGGCTGCTGTTCCAGAGGGGGGATGGCAGCCGGTTGGCACGGAGTGCTGCCCACGGAGGGGGTTTGGAGCTGGGCTCTTGCTGCACAGGCAGGGCTGGAGAGGCTGCTGCTGCCCGTGGTGGTGTGGCCAGGGGAAGGCAGAGCAGGAAACAGGATTTCTTCTTTCCCTTCTGCTCCATTGTCTGAAATTCCCTAGCAGAGTAACTGTTCAAAAAACCACTGATCCCAGGCGTGGGGGATGGAGCTCCCTGGAGCTCCCTGGGCTCTGGCTGGTGGCTACCTGACTGCAAACAGTCTAATCTTGAATCCCCCAGGAGGGAGCAGAAAGGTCTGATTCAAGCAGCAACCACAGGACAGTGTGGGCAGCACAGTGCCAGCTGCCTTCGATGCTGGGGAAGGTGCCTCTGCTCTGACAGGAGGGTGGATCCAGGGGGGTTGGGCTTTGCTCCCTAGACAAGAGGAACCAGCCTCAAGCTGCCCCAGGGGAGGTTGAGGTTGGAGCTGAGGAACAATTTCTTCCCCTCCAGGGCTGTCCAGGGCTGTTCCAGGCTGCCCAGGGCAGGGGGGGAGTCCCCGTGACCCCTGGAGGGGTTTCCAAGCCCCCTGTGGAGCTGTGGTGCTGAGGGCCATGGGGCAGTGGTGCCCTGGCAGAGCTGGGGGATGGTTGGACTCCATGATCTGAAAGGTCTTCTCCAACCCCAGTGCTTCCATGGAGAGCTGTGTTGTGCTGCCCGCTCTGGGAGCTCCTGGGGGACATGTGGGAGGCTGGCAGAGGTGGGAGAAGCTGGAGATGGGCAGGAGGGCACCTCTGTGTGCTGAACCCAGAGAGGAAAGGGTTGTTGAGCAGAGAAGGGGCAGAATGTCACGTGTGGGCGCTGGGGCTGGGGGAGAACAAAGCTCGGGGAAACCCCATTGGGCTGCCACTCCCACCCAGCTTCCTGCTGGCACCACTTCAGCAGGCAGCACCCACCTGACCTGCTGCCCCCTGGGCTTCTGGAAAGCTCCGTGTGCCTCAGTTTCCCTGGCTGCAGCATGGGGGGCACCAGGGGTTGGGCTACTGGGAGTGGTTTTGGAAGGACCAGGCTGCTGAAGATGCTCCAAAGGTGTTGGCCTGGAGGGGGAAGGAGCCAGGGGCTCCCATCCCACCTTGGGCCCTGGTACTTGAGCAGGCAGGTGCCACGGGTGGGTGTCGTGCACCCAGAGGAGCTGGGTCAGCACCCTGCAGCTCCAGCCCACCTGCTGCCCTCAGCTCTGCTCCTGTCACCCAGGGGCTGCTTTGTCCTGTTGTGTCCTGGTGCAGGATCACAGCCCAGCCTCTGTCACCAGCAGGAGCCCGGAGGGGATTGTGCCCCTGCACTGGGCGCTTGTGAGGCTGCTCCTTGAGAGTTGTGTCCACTTTGGGCACCACAAGGAGGACATGGGGATGCTGGAGAGTCCCGAGAAGGGACACGGAGCTGGGGAGGGGTCTGGAGCCCTGTGGGGAGAGGCTGAGGAACTGGGGGTGTTTAAACTGAGACTGTTAAACTGTTCCAGGGCTCTGGAACGGGCTGCCCAGGGGGGTTGTGGAGACATCCCAAACCTGCTGGGATCTGTTCCTGGGTGACTTTGGTCTAGGTGCCCCTGCTCTGGCAGGGGGGTTGGACTGGATGATCTTCCGGGTCCCTCCCAAGCCCTGACACTCTGTGACTCCGTGATTCGGAGCCCTCCCTGCTCTCCAGCTCCCCAGCAGGAGGGTGCAGCCAGGCTGGGCTTGGGCTCTTCTCCCAAATTCCTGATGATGGAACCAGAGGAAATGGGCTCAAGCTGCAGCAGGGGAGGTTTGGGTTGGATACTGGGAAGCAGTTTTTTCCTGGGAGAGCCGTGATGCCCTGGCACAGCTGCCTGGGGGGGGTGGAGGGGTTTCAAACCAGCGGGCGCAGCGCTGTGGGCTGGCGGACAGAGATGCTGGGGTGAAGGGTGGGTGTGATGATCCTCGAGGTGCTTGCCAAGCGTTAGGACTGTGTGACTCCATGGTTGTGATTCCCTGTATCTCCCTCCTCAGGCGGGAGAGCCGGGAGCCGCTCCGGGAGCAGCCTCTCCGCGGGATGTTCCCTCCACCAAAGACCTCCCTGTAACGGGCGACGATGCCAATCCCGGCTGGACCTTGGGAAGCACTAACATTGCAGTGACCCAGCACCCCTGGGTGGCCACTTCTCCCTCCTTCTCCTCCTCAGCCTCCCCCTGCCCACCGTGATGCTCTGTTAACCGGGAGGGACCCAGCTTCGGTTCTCCTGCCCCCGCCACTTTCAGCAGCTCTGGGATTTGTATGGCAGCGGCGTAACCGTGGAGAGGCCGGGGTACCACAAACTTATGGATTTTGATAAGAGAGGAGGGAAAGGGGAGCTGGAGGAAGGTAAAAGGATGTCCAAGGCGGGTGGTGGAAGGAGCAGCCATGGAAGCAGGAGCACTGGAACCAACTCGGGAGTCTTGATGGTGGGTCCCAACTTCCGGGTCGGCAAGAAGATCGGATGCGGCAACTTCGGGGAGCTCCGGCTAGGTGAGAAGGGTCCTTCCCTGTCCCCATGAACCCCGGGGGGGTGGCAGGGGGTGCTGCCCTGTGCCTGCCACCTCTGGCTGGGCTGGGGCAGCCCTGGCTCCCTCCACAGAGTTTCCTTTTCCCCTCCAACCCCAGCCTGGAGGACCTGAGGTGTTTCCCATCCCCCTGTCACTCCTCAAGGCTGGCAGGGAGAGGGTTGCACTTCAGTCCTGGCTGCTGCTGGTGGCCTGGATGGTCCCCCCTGGTGCAGGGACACCGAGTGGGAAGGTTTCATGGGGTCCTGTGCACGGGGTGCTGCCCTCCCACTGCCCCCCCAGGGAGCCTGGGGGTGTTCATTCTGCTGGGGCTGGCTCCTGGGGCAGAGTCTGGTTGATCCCAGTGTTCAAACTGGTTCCTTAGGGCATCCTCTTAATGTTTTCTGCTTGGGTGAGAGAAAGGGCTGAATGAAACCCCAGCACCTTCCACCCCCTGGGCTGGGGGAGACCTGGCAGTGCCAGGATGGCTCCAGGAACACACCTCATGGTGGGAAGAGCTCTGACCTTCCCTCCAGAGTCAGACTGGTGATGTGAAGAGCTCTCATCCTTTCTTCAGACTTGGATAGTGTGGAAGGAGAGGGATTTAGGGAGCTGCACCTAGTGCTTCTGTGGGGATGCTGATGTCTTCCTGCAGGGCTGGCTGGGAGGGGGTGCAGCAGGGTCTCTGAGCTGTGCAGGGTCTGCCTGTGCCCTTCCACCTCCTCCTCCCCACTTGGCAGGGAGTGTCCCCCTGTGGGCACGTGTTTCTGGGGGGCCCTCTCCCTCAGTTCTCCTTGTCTGGAACAGCTGGGGCTGTTGTGTGGTGCTCTTAGTCTGGTGGGTGGTGTGACAGGGACAGCACCAAGGTGGGCACACATCTCACAGCCATCTGAGCAGCATCTGTGGCAGGGGCAGTCTCTGGCCAGAGCCCTGGGAGCAGCTGGGCTCAGCTCACCCTGGCTCTGGGGCTGAGCAGCAGTCGATGGTGTCACAGCTTGTCCTTGCCACCAGCAAGAGAAGCTTCTGCTCCCTCCACGTGGTTTCCCTGCCCTGTCCCACCCCCCAGTGCTCGGCTGTAAAGCCCTGAGCACAGGCTCTGGTGGCAGCAGTGGAAGCCCCAAGCCACAGCTATGTGGCTTTCCTCCTAAAATCACATCTCTTTCCCTAGGAGTGCCTGGAGCTGCCTCAGGGCTCTTCAGTGCTCTGGGACTCCCATAAAGGAGGGATTCCTCCAGCTGCAGGGCAGGGGACCAGAGGGATCCTGCTGGGAAGTGCTGGCATGAGCTGGGATGCTCCCCAGCTCTTGCTGGGCACTTGGGTTTCCCCTGGGTGTGGGGCAGTGGGTCCTCCAGGCAGTCTGGCTGCAGAAGCTAGTGTAGCTCAGTGTTTGAAAGCTCCCAGATCTTCTTTAGACATTTTCCTTTGAAAGCTCCCAAATCTTCATTAGACATTTTCCTTTCACAGAAACAAACAAAATAAGCCAGGAGATCTTGCAGAAACTTGCCAGGAGGTGACTCCTGCAGGTCCCAGCAGGGCAGGGGGCATGAAGATGAAGTTGTGTCTCTGACACACTTCACCCAGTGTCACCACTGCACCAAGAGACAGGTGCTGATCAGTCCTGGGTGCTCAGCTCAGCTGCCCCAGACTGATCCAAATGTCCTCCCAGGGCTGGAAGTCTCCAAAATCCAAAGAGATTTGTTTCAAAATAAGATTTCTTTTTTAATTGGCTGAAGATGTTTGGGGGAAGCCAGGAGGGGAGTGACTTGGGCAGGAGCTCCTGGCTGGCAGCTGGGACAGAGGGGTCTAGACAGGCTGGATTGCTGGGCCAAGGCAATGGGATGAGGTCCAGTCTCCCTCACCCCACAATGGATACTGAGGGTCTGGAGCAGGAGTGTGGGGAGGAGCAGCTGAGGGACCTGGGCTGGCTCAGCCTGGAGAGAAGGAGGCTCAGGGGAGACCTTCTGGCTCTGGCAGCTCCTGACAGGAGGGTGGAGCCAGGGGGGGGTTGGGATCTGATCCCAAGGAACAAGGGACAGGAGGAACCAGCATCAGGCTGCCCCAGGGCAGGTTTAGTTGGGGTTGCTGAGGGCACAGGGCCCTTTGCTGCTGCCCAGCTACCAGCAGCCTCTCCCTTCCCCCAGCAGAGGTGCAAACAGCAGAACTGGCTGTCGTGAGACAAAAAAACCCAACCCAACCCAACAAAAAAAGGAACAAGACAGGAAAAGTGAAAGAGCAGAGGGGGAGGGCTGGGAACTCCCCTCTCCAGCTCCTGCAGCAGCTCCTGCAGCCACCCCGACGGTGAGCTCTGGGCAACTTGAACTTGTCCAACATGTTGAGAGTCCCCAGAGCACCCTGGGTGAGGACTGGGCAGGAAAGGTGCTTTTGGAAGGAGACAAAAAAAAAAAACCAAACCCAAGAGAAAAGGGACAAGGTGGGCACCAGAAAAAAAAATATTGGTGTTTGCAGAGAGGCCTTTGCCCTGCTCAGCCCTGGCAGGGCCTCCAGCTGCCAGCCCTGCAAGATGTGGCACCCACTGGAGGAGGTCACCAGACCTGGGGTCCATATGGCAGCCCCACAGGACTCTCCCCTCACCCCCTGCCAGGCAGGTTTGGCAGTTCTGGGCCTGGCACCTGCTCCTGCACATCAGAGCAGCCCCAGGGGGGCTGGGCCCTGCCTAGGGCTCCCCAACATGGCCCCATCCCAGCGGCTTCCCTCGGGTCCAGCGCTGCCCTCAGGGGTGGCACCGTGCAGGGCACAGCACCCCAAGGGACCATGGCAGCCCCTGCTGGCTGCAGCAGGAGCACCAAGCAGGCCAGGCTGGTGGGGGCCCTCAGGGAACCCCCAGGACAGGCAGCTCCTGGCTCTGAGGGAGCCCAGCAGCAGGCACAGCCCAGGGAAGGGGTTTGTGGCCCAGCCAAATGCTCTCTGCTCATTCCTGCCCTTTCTGGTCTAGGGCTGGGTTTCCACTTCCACCTCAGCCCACACCCAACCCCATGGAGGACCTGCTAAGAGGGACCAGCTCCTCAAACCCTCCTTGGGAGCAGCACCTGCTGGATTTGCTCCCAGGAAGGCAGGGAGCTGGAAGAGGCAGTGGGCTGCAGGCTCCCACTGCCCGGCCATAGCTGGTGCCAGGGCTCAAGAAGCCACCAGCCACACTCGGTCACCTCCTGCTGCCAGCAGCCTGTGTGTCAGAGGGCAGCATCCAGCCCTGGCACGGAGCTGGGGGGGGCTCCAAGCTCCACTGGGGGCTTGGAAACCCCTCCAGGGGTCACAGGGACTCCACCCCTGTCCTGGGCAGCCTGGAACAGCCCCGGAGGGGAAGAAATTGTTCCTCAGCTCCAACCTGTAGCCAGAGATTTGGAGGAGGTGCCCTGGGATGGGAGAGGGTCAGTGAGGCGGCAGGATCAGGCCCGTCCTTGGCTGCAGAGCCCATCCCTGGGAGGAGCTGCTCCATTAATATCTCCCATTCATCCCTCTTCCCGTAATCCTGCCGCCGACTGCGGCGCTCAGCAGCTGGCTCTGATGTCACCCGGCCAGGATTTATTGCTGCTTCAGGTGGAGAGCAGCAGTCGGAGCAGATGAAATCTTATGCCAGGAGGAGCTTGTTCCCTGAGCAAATTGCTTGGAGCAAATCCGAGGAGACAGATGCAGCTCCAGCAGATCCTCCCAGGCCGCTGGTGCTGGGATCGGTGTCTGCTCTGCCCAGGAGGGGAACCTGCTGCTGTTAAGTCTCCTCTCCCCAGCACAGGGACCCTGCCTATTCCTGCCAACCCCTTCCATAGGGGAAAAAAATCCCTGTGAGGGTGGCAGGGCCTGTCCCAGGCTGCCCAGAGAGGTTGTGGAGTCTCCTGCTCTGGAGAGATTCCAACCTCCCTGGACACTGCCCTGCTGGGCCCTGCTCTGGGTGCCCAGGCTGGTGCAGCAGGGTGGCACCAGGTGATCCCAAGGGCCCTTCCAACCCCAGCCATGGTGGGATCCTGTGATTAATCTTTCTCATTATGGATCTGGGGCTGAAGTTGTGCTGAGGTTTCCCAAGTCCAAGGCCTTCCTCATGCCCCCCTGGCTCTCTGGGGTGAGCAGTGTGATGTTCAGGCACCTCCAGTTCAACATCTCTGGGTTTGGAAATTCCCAGGAAGGTGCTGAGCTCTCTGGGAAGTCACTGACAGGGGTTTGGGGTGGCATGGCCACCCTGGCAGCTCTCCTGGGCACTCAGAGGCAGTCATCTGGGCCTCCTCAGAGCACACTGGGGCCTTCAGCTCCTCCTCATCCTCCCTGGGCTGTGCCAGGGATCTGCTCCTGGCTTCACCCCTGGCTGGGCGTGAGCATCCTGAAAGATGAGGTTGAGCCACACACACACATCAGCTGCTGTGCCTCAAGCTGCCCTTGGGCATCCTTCTTCCCCACCACCCTCTGTGCCATCCCCCAGTGTCCCCCAACTCTGGACAGAGCCTCCCAAAGCAGGACTAGGAGAAACAACCCATCCCAGCCTTATTCCAGCAGGCCTGGTTCTGGCCCCCCAGCACCTGCCCAGCCCGAAAGAATCCCCCTCTTCCATCAGGGGGAATTGCCAGACACTGGGGTTCCTGCTCCTGCCTCAAGCTCTGTCCGTGTGCAGTGGGAGCTGCTGAACCTCTTGTGTGCAGCTGAGGAGCACTGGAGGTGGGTGTGAGGGGGGGATTGTTCCCACCAAAGCTCACCTGCCTTTTCCTCTGCCTCTCCCTGCAGGAAAGAACCTCTACACCAACGAATACGTAGCGATCAAATTGGTGAGTCCTGCTGAGCTGCTGCTCCGGTGGTTGGGGGGATGTCCAGGGGTGTCCAGGCCACCTGGGAAGGAGCCCAGGGACCCTCTCTGGGTTGCCAGAGCTGAGCAGGCTAGGGGGGTGCAGAGTGAGCTGCCTGGAATTGGGGCGCAGGTGTCACTGCTGGGGGGTGGTCGTGGCCCAGGAGACAGGAGCTGGGTCTTTGCTTCTCTGTGGCCACCGTGCTCGATGGTGCCAGCAGCAGAGGGTGCCCCCCCTGATACCTGCTCCCATTAACCCCAGCACCCAGAGCTCACTGGAGGGGCTGGATCTGTCTCCCCTAGGGCTGGTTTTCCCCTCATTGTCCCCTGAGGCTTCAGCTCCATTTTATTCCAGCCCCAAGCACTCAGCCCAGCTGCTGCCAGTGTGTGAAGGAGGTGGCTGGTCCCCAACCCTCCCCACCATCCTGCTCCCTGCAGCATCTTTAATGTTTTCCTTCTGTCTTCCAAGGAACCCATAAAATCCCGAGCCCCCCAGCTGCACCTGGAGTACCGCTTCTACAAACAGCTCGGCAATGCAGGTATGGGGCTGGGCTGGGGGGGAGGCTGCTGCTGAACGTGACTCTGCAACTTCTCTCCCCAGCCTGAGCAGCTCCAGCCCATCTGCTCAGCTGGGAGAGGCCAATTTTCCATGGAGCCACCTCTTTGATCCCTTTTTATTTAGTTCTCTCCCTCCCCACCTCCCCCGCCGCAGAGCCAGGGGTGCAGATGGAGCTGCCTCCTGCAGTTGGGAGCAAAGCCAGGCTGCCTGCAGCACAGGACACCCCCCTCCCCCCGAGCCTGCAGCCCCCCAACAGCCCCTGCTCCCCTCTCTTGCAGAAGGAATTCCTCAGGTTTACTACTTTGGCCCCTGTGGGAAGTACAATGCCATGGTGTTGGAGCTGCTGGGACCCAGCCTGGAAGATCTCTTTGATCTTTGTGACCGGACCTTCACACTCAAGACTGTCCTGATGATCGCCATCCAGCTGGTGAGCACCCCAGGGGGGAGCAGAGCAGACAGAGGGTGGGACAGCAGCCAGACTGGAGAGAGGGAAGGAATTGTTGGTGCTGAGGGTGGCAAAGCCTGGCCCAGGGTGCCCAGAGAGGCGGTGGCTGCCCCATCCCCGGCACCGTCCCAGGAGAGGTGAGCACTGGGTGCAGAGTCTCTTTGGTGGCTAGGTGCAGACATCCCTGCTCTGTTTGGTGGCTGAGATGACTTTGAGAGCTCCCTCCCCATCCAGAGCACTGCGTGACTCCCCGTGGCAGGACAGATTGCCTCGGGGAGGCTGCTTTCCACCCCGGGGTGAGGCACGGGCGGAGAGGGGAGGCAGGGAAGGGGGTTGCGAGACACGGGGCGCTTCTCTGTGGCACCACTGACCCCTCGTGCCCCCCCAGATCACCCGGATGGAGTACGTCCACACCAAAAGCCTCATCTACAGAGATGTCAAGCCAGAGAACTTCCTGGTGGGGCGGCCGGGCAGCAAGCGGCAGCACACCATCCACATCATCGACTTCGGCCTGGCCAAAGAGTACATCGACCCCGAGACCAAAAAACACATCCCCTACCGAGAGCACAAGAGCCTGACGGGCACGGCGCGTTACATGAGCATCAACACCCACCTGGGCAAGGGTACGAGTGCCACGAGGGCTCGGGGGGCGGTGGGGATGGGGATGAGCTGCCTCCTCGGCACGGGAGGGTGGCCGAAGTGGCACCGTGCCCATGGTTCTTGTGCTTTTATTTCTCTGTGCAGAACAAAGCCGCAGGGATGACCTGGAAGCATTAGGGCACATGTTTATGTACTTCCTCCGTGGCAGCCTCCCTTGGCAGGGCCTCAAGGTGAGTGCCAGCTCCTGCTGTCCCTGAGTGCCAGCTCCTGCTACTGTCCTTGGGCACAGCTGCCCCACGGGCCTGGCTCTGCCCTGACACAAGCAGCACCGGGGAGGAGGGGGAAGCTTTGGCCCCCAGGCCCGCTGCAGGGTTTGTTGCTCTGAGCTCTGTGCCAAGCAGCTGTAGGTGCCCCCCTGCTTTGCGGGTGTCCCCCAGCTGCTGTCACAGTGGCTGCCCTGGAATTGCCCTGCCTGGTGTTGATCCTCCAGACCTGCCCTGGGTGTTGGGGGGGATTCCCTGGAAACGGGCTCTCATTGTTACCTGGAAAAGGGGCATCAAGAACCAGTCCACGTGGCACCAGAGGCCCAGTGCCCTCAGGCCAACCCGCTCCTTGTCTCTGCCAGGCTGACACGCTGAAGGAGAGGTACCAGAAGATCGGCGACACCAAACGAGCCACTCCGGTGGAGGTGCTCTGTGAGAACTTCCCAGGTGAGGGCACCCCGCTTGGCCTGGCCCTAGTGCCCCTTTACCCCTGTGCCCCAGCTGAGCCCGCTGTGTCCCCACAGAGGAGATGGCCACCTACCTGCGCTACGTGCGGCGGCTGGATTTCTTCGAGAAGCCCGACTACGACTACCTGAGGAAGCTGTTCACAGACCTGTTCGAGAGGAACGGTTACGTCTTCGACTACGAATACGACTGGGCAGGGAAACCCCTGGTGAGTGCCCAGGGAGCGCCATGGGGCGGGGTGCCCGAGCACACCAGCAGCAGGCTCTGAAATCGGAGACTCCTTGTGGGATTGGCAACTTAGTCTCTGCCACCAGGCACCCCTTGGGGGCTCTCTGCAGCCATCCACTGAGTGTGGAGCTGCTGGGGGTGGCATCCGGTTCCAGGGTGGGCACGGGGTGGCGGGATGGCTACTGTGCCAGGGCTGATGTTGTCCTTGTTGTGTCCCCAGCCCACCCCCATCGGCACGATGCATAGCGAGGTGCAGGTGCAGCCCCCGAGCAGAGACAAAGCACAGCCACACACCAAACACCAGGTGAGAGCAGAGCTGCCCTGCCCAGGGCATGGGACATGCCCAGGCTTCTGCTCCACAGTGCCCAGCGGGGCCTGCGGGTGGAGGCAGGTCCTGGGGCATCCTCTTTTCCCCAGGGCAGGCCTTGGGGCTATGGCTCACAGCGTGACCAGGGCAGTGTGCCTGGAGCCAGGTGTCCTGGTGGGGAAGCACGAGGGCTGGGTTTGGCCAGCAAGCTGCTGGGTTAGTGCTGGCTGGTGGCTGTGGGCATGGCACAGGCTGAGCCACCACCATGACCCTGGTGCTGCATCCTCATGGAAGTAACTCGCTGCTCTGCTCATGGTGCCACTTCCATCAGTGGGGTGGGAACATGGCATGAGCTGCCTGGGCCTCGGGGGGATTCATGGGGCAGCTTGACTGCATGTGGCTGGTGAGAGGGGTTGGCTCTGTCCTGGGCACACAGAACTGAGCTGGGAGCAGCCCAGGCAGAAGTCTGGCAGAGCAGTGCAGGCAGCTCCCTGCCAGGCTGTGGTGCCACGGCCCGCCCTGCCCTGCTGCAGGGCACATGGCTTTGGGAGCAAACCCCTGGCGTGTCCTGGCAGTCCCTACAGACCCCTCATCCTCCATGGGGCACAGAGCCCCTGTGAACAGGCAGGAACTGAGGGTGCAGCACCCACGGTGCCCACAACTGCTCCTGGACAGGATGGGGAGCCTGGGACAGCCCTGGCAGAGCTTCCTTGGGGACAGGGTGGCAACTTCAAAGCTCCTCTTGCTCTTTCCTGGGAACTTGCTCCCAGTAATGTCTGCTCTCCACTCTCCTTGAGAGTAGTGGGGAAGCCAAGCACAGGACTCAGTGCAGGAGAGGGTGGCAGGCTGACAGGCAGGGCCCCCCAGCAGCTGTGGGGCTGTGCCACACTCACTGTGCCAGGGTGAGCAGCTCCACTGGGTGCTCATGAAGCCACCTGGATCAGTTCCCTCCTCACAGCCACCCCTGCACCCTACGTCTGCATCCGTGGCCTGGCCTCATTCCCAGCCCGCTCCGATCCGGCCGTGCCCACGGGTGCCCGGAGCCCAGCTCTGCTTCCTTGGGGGGTAGGGGGTGTGAGTGGCAGGGGGGGGACACACAGACTGACTGTGGCACCGCTCTGGGGCAGGGGGGACACACAGACCGATGGTGCCACCGCGGGGACCTCTCTGGGAGTGCCCTTTGTCATCCCGCACCCGAGCTGCTCATGGTTTTGCTTTTGCATGTCTTATTTTCTCGACTTTGCCACTCTCCTCCCCGCCCCTTCCCTCCTCCTCTCCCTCCTCTTCCCTCTTCTTCCTCTTTTCGTTTTGTTTTCCCTTTTCTTTCGTTTCTTTCCATCCTGTTCCTCCTGCCTGGCGCGAGCAGCCGCCCGAGGGGACGGAGGTGTGGGATCCTCAGGCCGGTGGGCACCCTGCCGAGGAGCCTTTGGGAGCTCACCTGGCAGCCGGCAGGCTCGGGGGGTCCGTCCAGGTACTGGCAACCACGCGCCGAGGGCAGGGGCGGGCACGGGAGGGAGCAGAGCCATCCGGTGCCCACGCGCCCGGGCACCAGCGAGTGTCTGCCGGCCCCGCTCCCTAGCCCCAGGGTGGCATCGAGGGCCACGCAGCGTGCCCGGGACCTGGCCTGGGCTGCCACACACACTGCCCGGTCCCCTGGTGCTCCTGAGCGAGGCGGGTGCTGCTCCCCCGGCTCCCTTGGTGCTGCTGGTGGGAGTGGGAGGGTGGAGAGAGGCGGGTGAAGTGCTGGCTGTGCCACCCAGCGGCACCAGCAGCCCCGCGGGCGTTGGGCTCTGCCCACCACACCCCGTGCTGCCCATCCCAGCAGTGCCACGTGGAGGACTGTCCTGAGCCTCCTCAACTGGAGTCCCAGCTTCAAGCCCTCGAGCTCTGCTTCTCCTCCCTCCCTTTCCCGGGCACTCCCCGGCCTCTGCTCCCTGCCTCGTCCCGTGCCCGTGCCGCTGCCCGCTCGCCCGCCACCCTCGCTGCCTCTGCCCCTCCAGTGCTGGGGGAGCTGCAGCCCATCTGGATGGTGGGACATCCACGGTGGGTGCCCCCCGCCAGGCCAGGCCTGTGCTGCTTCCTCCGCCTCCGTCCCCGCCGCTCATTCCTGCTGCTCCTCAGGGAACCTGCTGTTGCTCGGTGCCCGAGCCCAGGGAAGTGGGAGCTGGGTCTGCTGGGCAGAGCACAGGGCCAGTTTGTGCCCTGCCCTGCTCCTCCCGTTCCACGAGCCCTCCCTGCCATGGCAGCTGCTCCTGCTCTTGCTCTGCAGCCCCCACCCCAGCCTCCACCTGCGCCTGGCACTGCGAGGGGTGTTGGGGGTGCACAGGGGTCTCAGGTTTTGGTTTTGGGAGGGCTGTGGCTTGTAGTAGCCATGGCAGCTGGGCACTGTGCCTGTCAGATGGCCGCAGGGGCTGGCTGAGGTTGAGCCTCGGGCAGGGGCTGAGCAGCTTGGGCAGCCTTTGGCCTGTGCAGCCTGGGGAGCTTTGTGGGTGCAGGATGGGGTGGGGGGGGTGGCAGGGGTTGGATGTGTCTTGGTTGCCCTGTCCTTATTTGGGTGACTTGGATCTTGTGCCAACCTTGGCACCGTGCACGGCCCTGGCGAGTGGGGAGAAGCCTGGGGACATCTCAAGTCAGGTTGGGCACTGGGCTGAGTCCCAGGGGCCCAGTGGTGTTGTGGAGTGAGAGCCACGTCCAGCTGCTTGGCTATGCCAAGGTCCTCTTGGAGCCAACAGCTTTGCAGGGCCATGTCTGTGGGCATGCTGGAGCTGAGTGCCCCTCTCGAGAGGGGTTGCAGGGATTCTGGGATCCTCCTGGAGATGCTGAGGGGATCAAACCCCCCTCGGCACGACAGGGCTGCCTGGGAGGGCCGAGTGCTGCTGCCTGGGCGAGGCACCGTCCTGCTGCTCCTGCAGGGCTGCCAGGGCCCAGCTGCCTCCCGGGGCTGCCCCTCCACGGGCCAGGGGTGGAGGCCAAGGACCGGCTGGTGCCCCGCGGGGTGCCCCAGGCTGACCCTCCTCTGTCCCTAGGTGATGAGCTCCACCAACGGAGAGCTGAACACGGATGACCCGACGGCAGGACACTCGAATGCCCCCATCACAGCCCCCACCGAGGTGGAGGTGACAGACGATACAAAGTAAGGGCAGGAGGTGCCCTGCTCGCTGGCACGGGGTGGGCACGGGGTTCAGCGGGTGCGCTGTGATGCCCTGGACCTGCTCTTGAGCAACTACCCCAAGGGGTGTCCCTGCAGGGCCACCACCCCCTCTGCCCCTTCCCACCTAAGCCAGGGTGGGATGAGGGCCATTCCCTGCCTAGGAGCTGGCCCTGGTTCTGCCAGTTCCATGCCATGGCCAGTGCCACTCACCCCATCTGCTGTCACTTGTGGCCATCAGGGTGCATCTAGACCCTGCCACGTGCCAGGGACACTTCCCACAGCAGCTCTGCCCACAGGGGCTCACTGCACGAGGGGTTCTACCCCATCCCCTCCCCTCTCTGCCGTGCCCTGGCTGCCAGGCGGGCACTCACAGGTCCCCTCTGTCTGTCCCCAGGTGCTGCTGTTTCTTCAAGCGGAGGAAGAGGAAAACCACCAAGCGTCGCAAGTGAGAGCGGGGCCGGGTGGAGCGACTGCGATGGCTCCTCTCCCTCCGGCCGGGGCTGCATCTTGAGCCGCGGAGCCGGCGGCCCCTGGGGTTTGGCCGGGGGCAGGGGGGGCGGGTCGGGGCCGGACGGGCATCCCCCAGTGCCCCGCGGGCAGGTGGGGGGCGGGGCCTCCCCAAACCGCTCGGTCCTTCCCTCGGCCGTTCCCGAGAACCGAGCCCGACTTGGCCGAAGTTCCCGCGTCCCTGAAAAAAAAAACAAAAAAACCCACAACAAACAAACAAACAAACCAACCAAAAACAAACAAAAAAAAAAAAAGAGAGAAAAAAGAAAAAAACCACCAAGAAACAAAAAACCAACCACAAAAAAAAAACCGAGAAGGAAAAGGAGAGGAAAAAAACCAAACCAAAAGCAAGCGGAATCCATCCCCAGCAGCCCTGGCTCTGAGTCCATCACTCGTCTGGAAATGGGGATCAATGCCACAGACTGTGCCCCGTGTGCCCCGTGGCTGCCCGGGCAGGAGCAGCCACCCTCCCGCCGCCCCCTGAGCGCTGGGCTCAGGAGGAATCTTCTTTTTTTTATTATTATTAATTTTATTTGAACTTTTTTTCTTTTTTTTTTTTTCCTCCTGTTGCTTCTTTGTCTCTTAAGTTAATTTAAAGTGTCTCGGTGCAGAAGTGCTGAGTCGTCCGTCTGTGACCCTCACCTGCAGGGGCCTGAGTCCTGGGCTGCCTTTGGCCCCCCCAAAGGGGTCTCCTCGTGGCCCCCCCAGGTTGTAACGAGGCTCTGGGTACGGGGAGAGGTGCTGGGGGGTGGGGGCAGCGTTTACAGCTCGTTTTCAGATGCACTTTTGGTAGCAATACGGGGAAGGGGGGGAGGGTCCTGCCGGGAACAGGTCGGTGGCTCCCAGGGGCACAGGTACCAAAGGGGGAAGCCAGTGGGGGGGTCCCGGGCTGGAGGTGACTCCCTGATGGCTTCAGGGCTCTGCAGGGGCAGTGCTATGGGGGCCTTCAGGGCTCTGCAGGGGCAGTGCCATGGGGGAGCTTTAGGGCTCTGCGTGGGCAGTGCCAATGGCCACAGGGTAGTTCTGAGGTTTTTGCAGACTTTTTTTTGTTTTTCCAGACCATTCGCTGCATGTCTGCGGCCCCCCCAGGGCTGCTCCTCGGGGCAGCAGCGGGCACAGGGTGGGCAGCACAGGGAGGGACAGGGTGAGGGTGGCAGGGTGGGTCGGTGCCACCAGCCTGGCACCCTTCAGCTGCACCGTCCCACCTGTGCCAGGCCGGGCCCGATCCCGTGGGAAACTGGAGATTTTTTTTGCAACTTAGACACAGACACACGGACGTGGGGACAGACACACAGACCCTGCACCCCCCCGAACCCCCTGTTCCTCACCCCCTCTCCGGGCACTGTAGCTTCCCCACCTGACCCAACCCGTATATTGATCATGACACATCTGGGGGGGGAACACTGAAATTTTACCAACCCCCTCTTGTTCTGCCCCAGGAGGGGGCTGAGCTCTGCTGA
>JAOEGS010005565.1:31666-49411 GCA_025447755.1 Corythornis vintsioides
ATAATTGAGGAGTTATGTCTGTTGTCCTAAAAAGTTAGGAAGCTTTTATGGGTTTCTATTATTGTTTTTAAAACCCAGTAATACTGAACATTAGCAGAGACACCTTTTGAACATTTTGTTTGTTTTTTTCTTTTGAAAGGTTTTAATTAAAAATATTTCATACTTTACTAATTTGAGGACTGCCTAATTTTGGCAATTCATAGCTCTTAAGCAATGTATATCATATGTAGGCTGAAGCACTAGTAATAAAATTGGAGCTTAGTAGCACATGACAGATCTCTGAAGAAAAACAGAAGGGATCTCAGCTTGATAATCTTGTCTGCTTGGCAACAACAGCACTAACATGCTGGCTATAGAGCAAATTGCATGTAGAATGTTTTGTGTGCCTCCATACAGTCATGGGGTAAAGCTGAAGCTCTAGATTTTTCCATACGGACATATAATGATTCAAATTTGGGACTTAATTAAGCAAAGAATATTTTCCTCTTTCACCATTGTGTGTGTGTATTTAAGCATGTGTATTTTAAGTGTTATAAGATTTTTCAACCCCAATCACTACAAGCCAAGTCTAGGATGCCAGAACTAAGAAAAGAAAACTTTTTAAGAGCATTGAGACTGCACTGAATACCAGATAGACCAGGGGGAAAAGACCTGTAAAGAAGATATTGGGGCTGTTTCCTGTGGAATACATGTTTTTCAGGCAAGCTCTCAAGAAGGCGAAGAAATTGAAGCAGTGTTTCTGTGGCCTCAAATCAAAAATTTCCTCTTGCACATCTGGAGTATGAGGTGGTATTTCATGAAAGAGCAAATAGTTTTGGAGTTCATCAATAGAAAGTTCTTGAAAGACTTTTCAGAGATGTCAACCCAAGGTTTAAAAAGGCAATGATTTCATGACAAGGAGCAGAAAAAGCTGAAATGCAACATATGACCATTAACCCCACAGCTAAACATGGAAGAAACATTTTGCAGAAGATGAAAAGGGAAATGAAAACTCATGCCAAATAAGGAACAATGAGGCTGGCATAGGAATGGAAAATGTCCATTGATTTGCAAATTCTCCATTGAAACAGTCCAGGCAATATACCAACGGAAAGGCATGGGTTACTGTCAGAGCTCAGGGTCTCAAATAATGGAGGAAAGTTGTTTGTAAAAGCACAGAAAAAAAGGAGGAAGCCACAAATGCAAAATGAAGGTGCTTTAAAAATACTTAGGAATGCAAGTGAAAAATACTCAGGGATGCAAGTGAAGTTACAAGCTGAACTTCTGCAATGGAAAGATCACAATAAGGCACTGTACTTAAAGGTTCAGGTTGAGTCCATGCATACCTGGCAAGTCCCAGCCCTACAGAAACACAAATCAGGGACAATCACCAGCTGGAATAAGAGCTTGTGGGAACATGCCAGCTCTCATTGCGGTCAGACAGAGCAACCACGCTGGTGGCCACCAGGCCACCAGTTGTCTGGAACACTCACAAGAGCAGGATTGCTGTGGGACATGGACTCACCGGTGAGGCAGTGAGAGGACACAGCATCTGTCAGACAACCCACAGTGTTGGCTCATCTTTTGAGAAGAAAACAGACCAATGGAATAACTATAAAACGTGACAGCAGATGGCATTATTTGTAGAATCAAAGAGCCAGCAGTCTGAGCGGAGACACTAAAAGCTGTAGGGAAGAAAGAGGGCAGACTCAGACTCTGTATTGACCCCAAGGAGCTGAGCAAAAACATTAAAAGGAAACGTTTCCACTTGCTTGCAAGTAACAACATGTGTGCTGGCAGAGCAGGAGCCAAATTCTTAAGCAAATTTGTTGCCTTGGCAGGGCTTTGGCAAATTCTCCTGGACACAGAAAGCCAAAACTATTGCCTTCTCAGTAAGCTGCTTGGCAGATGCTGCTGTGTAAGGTCACCTCTGGGCATGCATCTAAGGCCAGAAATGATTCTTCTAGCACCGCTACAACTACACTACTATTAAACTACTAAAGGTTTACGATTGCCATATTGGAAAGCTGTTTCACTGGGACTCCTGATACTGCTAGAAAAGTCCTTGCCTGGAGAACTGAGGTGCAAGAAGGTACTCTGAAGACTTGCACCAGATCATATTTCCTGTGATCTTTCATGCCATGTATATTAGGAGTCTTTTGCAAATGGTCTGTGGGCCTCAAACTGTACCAGAGAGGAACTCAAGTACTGTGCTGAGGGAAGTTGGAAAAAACATTTCTTTTTCTCCTTCCTTTCTAAACTGTCACGTCACAATGATGACAAAAATAAACATGGATGGCATTTTTCTGACTGCTGCAAGAGTCACCAATATTGAAAGAAAAATTGTGACCTGGTGTAAACAGGCCCAGAGCAGCTCTGCTGTCAGACCCACTGAAGACTTGTCTATACCAATATTTAAAATGATACATTAATTTGATAATAGCAATTTGCTCAGAAAACTAAGAGAGTCAAATTTAGTATGCATGATCACCCCTGGTTCTGCTCTCCATTCCTCACCAGAGGCTGTGGAGGTCTGAATCACAACAGCTTGTAAATAGTTTCTCCTGCTCTTCTCCAGTATGGGCTGTCCAGGCCAGCCCTTTCTCCTCTTTTTGCAGTCTTGTACCCAAGTCCTTCCCAAAGCAAATGATGCATCATAGTGGCTGTTTCGGATGATGGCAGGTCCTGCTGTCTTGCATCTGGCTTGTGTTTACCTGCATTCATGTTACCTGGGCTATCATATCTTCTGCTTCATGGTAACACAGATACCTTTTTCATTGTGCAAAACAGTATGTCTACTGCCCCAAATTGCTTAGAAAAAAATGAGTAGCATATGCCAACAATTTCCCAAAATTTGCTTGCTGCAAACATCGCTTTGGTTCAGCTCACACTTATCTTGCAGCCAGGCAGAGGCAATTCCCAGGCAGCCTGTATACCAGCACTGTCTCTAGCCACAGAGCAAAGCATGAGCAAGGCAAGCAGCTCCAAGAGAGCTGAGGGGAGAGGACCACCAGGAAGAGGGCAGCTGCCACTTCTGTGCCCAGTCCATCCCCAGCCACTGCTGGAGATGCTGATGAAGGTGCCAGTTAGTGGCAGTCATGCAAGTGGTTCCCACGGTGTGGACACCTGTCTGTGAGGGAGAGCACTGAAATCACCCACGCATTTCACAGAGGTCACCGAGCAGCCGTTCGATGCTAATAACTTTTGGTCACTACCAACTTGGGCCGCAATCGAACCATTGACCTAGAGGTGAAAGGCTGTATATCCCATTACCAATCTGCTAAACCATCCAGTCTCCCTATTACTGCAATTTTAATTAACTGAGCCAACGACATGAAAGCTGAAGAGAGGGGGAGTGGGCAGGGAAGCGAGAACACATTGGTTTTTACACAAGATTTGTTTCTTTTGAATGGATTCTGAGTTTTGTTGAACAGCCTTGTCCTAACCTGTGCTGCCCATGAGATACTCCCTGACCTCTGTGGTGCTCAGTACAGAATCAGACTGCACACACACTGCTAGCAGACAAATGGGTGAAACATTGCTGCTGCTCCCCTTTACAGTGCAGCCCCTGATAGAGCAGTTCCTGATATCAATAAGATCTGAATTTTACTTTATTCAGAAACATTTCTTAGAATAAAACATAGAAAAAAAAATGAAAGTACAATCATGATAAATTCTGACACCGTCTTTTTCTGGTAAAAGAACCTGTTCATTCTCAAGTTCCTGGATGCCAGGATCCAGAGAAAACCTATCTTAATGCTCTGTAACAGGGATGTGATCAGTAAGCAAAAAATTGGATATCTCTGATGAGACTGTGATCTGACGAGCCCAAGATCAGCTGATACAAGTCTCTGGGAATGGCTTCACATTTGTTTGAAAGAGAAGTAAAACACTATACTACTCTAGTGAGAATCACATTAATGCCAAATTCAGAAGAACAGAAAATTGCAATTTGTTCAGACTCTGACAACAATGCATATCATTTCATGACCTGCTCCTTTCCATGAATTACTGCCAGTGTCTTTGCAGCTTTTTGGGAGCTCTGGAGGAAGGATGGTGATCTGAGGTTTCTGTTCTTGGTTTCACTCATATTATTACCACCAACAGCTCCTTGCGCAGTAAGAACTTATGTAGCTTTTCTGTGGTATCTGTCACCATCGCCTGAATGAGGCACACAGCTTCTATGGATTCAGAAGCAGGGGAAGCAAATCATTGCCTCATCCTCTAAACAGCTCTGCTGCCTTGTCCCTTGCCTGCATTTGGAGTTTGCACTGGGAATTAGTCAGAAGTTGATATTGCTCCTTTCTGCTCATTTGCTTCCTTGCTCAAGCACCTACATTTCAAACAGCATCCACTCCACTGCCTAGCCTGGAGTGCTTCATGCTTGCTCTTCCATATGTGTTTGATAAGTCACAGCATGACTATTTTTTGTGTGTGTGATGATTATCCACCATGGTCTAATCCCACAATATAAATGACAGGCAGAAAGTCCCTAAAATTCAGCAGCTCCTTGGGGTCTAGCATCCTGTGTAAACCCTGCTCCTAGCAGGCTGTTCCTGTCTCCAGCAGCGCCAGCACAGGGGGAGGCCATTCGAGACTTGATTCCAGTCTCCAGCTGTCTGCAAAAGCCGCTCTTTGCTCGGGGCCTCACACACAGTGCAGGCCAACCCTTAATGCAGGGCTTCCCGGCAGCAGGGAACAGCTCAGCGGAAAGCCTCTGCAACTCCTCGTATACATGGGTCTCTTTGATGCTCTCTTGCCTCGTTATTTCAAATGCATAGCATGTGTAACTTGTGTAACAGGTCTAGAAAAAGAAAATTAGCAAAAGGAAGCCAGGATTAAACTGTGCTTTTAATTATACCTGTGGTTGGAATGGAAAGTAAAATATTAAGAAAGCCCAAGCTGTGTGCCCTTCTGGCCCTTCTCCTTTTCCTCCTCCACTCTCCTGCACCCTATGGACTCTCTACAAGATGCACTAGCTTGTTTTTTAATAGTCTCTATTTTCCTCTTAGCACCCCTACAGAGTGCAGCTCAGTGCCCCACTGTTCCACTATCCTCTGCTGACCCCCTTGTCCCTGTTGCCAAAGGCAGTGTTGAAGTGTTGATGCACAGATCCAGGAGCTAGTGGCACAGTGAGGAGCCAGATCATAGAATCATAGAATGTTAGGGGCTGGAAGAACCTTGAAAGATTATCTAGTCAACCTCCCTGCCAGAGGAGGATCACAGAGACCAGATCACACAGGAACATGTCCAGGAAGGTTTTGAATATCTCCAGAGAAGGGGACTCCACAACCCTCTGGGCAGCCTGTTCCAGTGTCTGTCACCCTCACTGTGAAAAAAATTCCTCCTCATGTTTACATGAAACTTCCTATGCCTCAGCTTCCACCCATTGCCCCTTGTCTTGTCATTGGGCATCACTGAGAAGAGCCTGGCTCTATCCTCCTGGCACTAGCCCTTTATATATTTATAAACATTGATGAGGTCACACCTCAATCTTCTTTTCTCCAAGCTAAAGAGCCCCAATTCCCTCAGCCTTTCCTCATAAGAGAGATGCTCCACTCCCTTCATCATCTTGGTGGCTCTGCACTGGATTCTCTTGAGCAATTCTATGTCCCTCTTGAACTGGGGGCCCCAGAACTGGACACAGTACTCCAGATGTGGCCTTTACCAGGGCAGAATAGAGGGGCAGGAGAACCTCTTTTGACCTACTAGCCACATGTCTTTTAATACACCCCAGAATGGCATTGGCCCTCTTGGCCCCAAGAACACACTGCTGCCTCATGGTCAACCTCCCATCAACTAGGACCCCCAGAACCTTTTCCCCTTTGCTGTCCTCCAACAGGTCAGTCCCCAACCTGAACTGATACCTGGGGTTGTTCTTTCCCAGGTGCAAGAATCTATGCTTGCCCTTGTTGAATTTCATTAAATTTCTCCCTGCCCAACCCTCCAGCCTTTCCAGGTCTCTCTGGATGGCAGCACAGCCTTCTGGTGTGTCAACCACTCCACCCAGTTTGGTGTCATCAGCAAACTTGCTGACAGTGCCTCTGTGCCATCATCCAGTTCATTGATGAATGTGTTGAACAGAACTGGTCCCAGCACCGATCGCTGTGCGACCCCACTAGTTAGAGGCTTAAATCAGAAAATCAGGCCTAGATCAGAAATACCACAGCAACTTCCCAACTCAAAATGATGGGGGAAGTAGGGGAGACAGATGAATTATATTGGAAACCTAGTTGCATGCCTGCCAATGAGCTAACATTCAATTGTTTTACCAGTTTCCACCTGAAGATCAAAGTGCAGATCAGAGTTCTGAATATAAGAACTGCACTGCAGCATCAGAAATGTTGTCAGGGGAGATAAAACAGCTGCTTGGGAGAAAGTGAAGGATTTCTAGAGAAACCTCCACATTACAAGTTGAAGTCAGGTCCCTGTCCTGACCTGCCTGCTCACCTCCAGCTGCTGTACCTAAGTTGGTTAGGTGTGCACCTAAACAGAGGTCAAGAGCCAATGACAAAAAGCATCTCCATTTGCATTTCACTGGCCTTGAAGTTGTAAGCACCCCTTCTCTGTCCCAATGTAAAGCCAAAGAGGGCCACCTTATGCCTGAGTGCTTTTTGACACTCAGTGACTGGCTGCCAGAGTTTTTGTATACCTAACCACTCAGACCACCTCATGCAGGCAACACCACTTCTTGGAGAAAAGCAGGCTGGTGGGCTGGTCTCAGAAGACATCTGCCTGAGCTCAGTAGATGCTGGATAGGAAAACAGTGCATTAACTAAGTGAATGTCCCACAAATTAAGACAAAAGCTCAGATATTAAGATGGGACTAATACCATGAGTGCTCCCTAAACAATGATAAAGAAGGCTTCAGGCTGTGCTCACTACAGCCTTCTTGCAGGTAATAAACCATTAATAGCCCTGACTTTTATGATTTACGCTGAAAGCTTCGAAGTTAATAACCTGTTGCAATCAATGAGACAGTTCACTTACTTCAGAGTTCTTAGCCAGGCTACCTGCAAACTCAGTATGACAAAGTTTACTCTTTGTTCCTGCTTTTAATAATTTTATTTCATCCCCATCATGGCTAAAAATGTGTCTTATACCTAGAAACAAAACTAGATTCTGGAGCACATTTCTTACAAAAGAGCTGGATGCCACAGCAATTCCATGAGCACAGAAGCACTACTTGTTGTATATGTGTATTTGTTGATGTTTATAACACATCCCTCTCTCAGAAAGGCACAGAGTGGTTTTCATGCTGATCTACAAAAGCATGCCACAGAAGGTTTATCTCCTCTTTAGTGACAATGCACTATGCTTTACCTCTGCAGAGCTAGTTATTGGGAAACACTACAGCCCAAGGGCTGAAAGCATCAACTCCAATTCTACTCTCAAGAGTGTGCGATTATGTTGAGACCCAGAGCACTACCTGATACATCATCATAAACTGTGAAGAAGTCATGGCACACTCTGCAGCTGGTCAATGCTCTGTTTAACATAGCAGTGTGCACAGCAACACCAGGCTTAGGCTCAGGCTATGACATAGTGCTACAGACTCCCCCTGCCCAGGACTGCACTGTGAGGCATGGCTGGGTGGGCACAGTTGGAAGGCAGGCAGAGCTGGCATGGGAGATAGACGGAGCCAGTGGGGCTGCATTGCGCTAATGCGACAAAGACAATCTTAGCTGTGGAAGAGTGTGAGGAGGATGGGAGTTTTAACCCTGGAGGCTTGACAGGACTCAGAGGTCTTGTGGATGTCTTGCTCCCACTTGTTTCAGTGAGTTTTGCCCATCAGTGCTCAGAATCATAGAAAATTATAGAATCATTGAATGGTTTGGGTTGGAAGAACCTTAAATATCATCTAGTTCCAAATCACCTAGAATAGACAGGGACATCTCCCACAAGACCAGGTTTCTCAAAGCCCCATCCAACCTCGTCTTGAACACATCCAGCAATGAAGCATCCACAATTTGCCTGGGCAACCTGTTCCAGTGTCTCATTACCCTCATAGTGAAGAACTTTTTCCTAATTTCTAGCCTAAATCTACCCTCTTTCAGTTTGAAGTCAGTAGTCCTTATTCTGGCATTACAAGCCCTTGTAAAATGTCCCTCCACAACTTTCCTGTAGGCCCCCTTCAGATACTGGAAGGCGACTATAAGGTCCCCCCCAAAGCCTTCTCTTCTCCAGGCTGAACAATGCCAACTTCCTCAGCCTGTCCTCACAAGAAAGGTGCTCCAGCCCTCTGTTCATCTTTGTGGGCCTCGTCTGGACCCACTCCAACAGGTCTAGTATATTTTGAATAGGAAATATTTTGACAGAATTGCTGCCTCTCCTGTGTCCTCACCACTCCTCCACCTTCCTCCAGTGGTCTGTGGGTCTCTGTATTAGATTATTTCACTCCTGTAATATTTGGAAATCATGATTCCTGGATGGTCTCAAGAAGCCTCTGCTCCCTTCTATAAAGGTACTTAAGCTTACATACTTTTTTCCTTTGATGCTCACCAGATTTGGACTTTACCTGCTGTGAATCTCTTCACATGACCTCCAGTCACATCAACACCAAAGACTAACACCCCTGGGGAATAGGCTCACCCTGCACACAAATGACCTGCAAGAGACCATGTCCTTGGCCATCATGGTGCCAGGCACTGGCACTGAAATTCTCAGCAGAGGTATAGGATCCTCCTTGGACCACCGCCCCATGCTGACACCCACCCCTGACGACATCAGACAATGGTCACCCATAATGTTGTCTCCTTATGGATGACCTGCCATAAACATGTCAGAGGCCAGGCATGGCACCAGACTGAAACTGATATCTGAAGTGGAGCTGTAGTAGACACCAAGAGACCAGTCTCAAGTCACTAGCATGACAGAAACCTCCTGACAGGTGCTTGATTGCATTTCAAACAGGATGTGAATGCTAATACAACTTGGACCTCCTGGGAAAATTTGTCTTTTCAAGTATTGAAGATTTTAAAATCACTGGCTGCTTTTAAGCATTAGGAGGAGAGTTCAGGGCACTCTAGTGATGAAGGCCACTAGAAGGTGCAGTAAAGGGGATCCTGCAATCTTGATGCAGTCCATACCACAGGCATCTCTCAGACCTCTTGCTGCTCCCAGTTTAGGTTTTGTTTGTTTTGTTCTGGACATGGCACCAATTCCTGGGCACTTTATCACACTCCACAACCCAGCCTGGACCTGAAGTGGAGAAACATCTCAGCTCTACCACCACTGTACCCCTGACATACCATTCACTTCCATCCCCCCATGCCTAGCTCCTGAGCTTGCCACTATCAGGCCAGATAGCAACAGTCCAGAGAAAGCAAATGAAGGCACAGACACTGACTCAAGACAGTTCATTTCCTAGGGGGAATGCCATTGGGACAGCAAGGGCTTGTGGCCCTGCCCTTTGTGTAATTGCCAGTGATGCGTTAAGCTTCATTTACGCATCAAAGGTTACCAAACTGAATTTTAAGTCAGCATCCCCCAACTCCTAGGAGAGCAAATTCATTTCACGAGATAGCAACTTCTCAACTGACCCTGCACTCAGAATTGTTCTTGTTCTGGAGTTAAGGACTTGTGTAATCACACCTTGCTGGGTTTCCCTGGGCTTGGATGAAGATGACACTTCTGTTGATCCAGAGTGATACAGTGTCAATGCCACCATTACCTGATCACTATGAGAGTGGTCTCAAGCAGGATGGACCATCCATCACCTATCTCCCTATCTGCGGGTTCTTTTCCTCTTTTCCCATTGACTTGTAGTTAATGAAATGCCTGCTGTCCCCAGGACCACAGGGACATGACATGCCATCACCAGCACACAAACTTTACTCATGCTGCTTTACTTGCTGCTCCTGATATATGGCTGATCTGTACCCAAGAAGACCAACACTAGGGAGAAAGGCTTGGTTGCTGGAGCAGACAGACTAGACCACCAGTCCCAAATTGTTTAAACAGGTAAAATATGCTGGTGCTGTTGTATTTTAAGGGGAATGAAAGACGCTTTATCTGCCTTCCTGCAGCTCCCATTTTCTTGTTCAAGGACTTTTGGTTTCCCTAGGGGAAGCTGGACCACCCAAGGTTGTAGACACACTCTGAAGCACAGGGGACGGTGAACATCTGCTGGCAAATATAGAAGGGTGGGAAGGAGGGATAGCAAATACAGGGAAGTGACAGTAAATAGTCATAGGCTACAGGGAGCAAGCAAGCTCAACAAATGCACATGATGCTGATGAAATCTTGCATCTAGGTGGAGAGGAGACACAGTGGTGAACTCTTTCTATAGTCATATCTACATGCCCACAGAATTTAAAGGTATGCATCTAGTCAGATTTAAAATTTTTAAAAACAAGTTCTCATGCTTTATTAACTCATTTTACAAAAAAAAGATGTCTATATTCCTTAGACCCTTGCAAATGCCCTCTGACATGCAGTCAGAGGGTAGTTCATGAAGTGCTTGATGGCATGGCATAGAGGGCATGCTGGGATTCACAGCGATCTCAGCCTCTAACCCCAGGCTCCTTCATTTTAAATCTCTGCATATTCACACACATCTCTTAATAGCTTTACATATGGATTGTCTGTAAACAAGAGTTGTTTTGCTTTGAGTAGGCTTTTTTCACTTTTTGGTTATCGTTTTGGTTTGTTTTTGGCTAATGCATTTTTCCCTCATTCAGCTGACTAGTTTTAATTAGCATCTCTAGGAGAGTGAGGCCCAAGGGTATAGGTTTCAGGGAACAGTGGCCGTTGCTGCTAAGACTATGGGCTGAGGGTGTGGGCAAGCTGTGGAAGGCAATGTTTGAAATCAAGAGATGTTTTATTGCTTGCAAAGCAAAACACACAATGGGGTAACACCACAAGTGTTGAGGATTTCCGCACAGTTTACCAACACACCCTTTCTAGTTTTGCTCTCCCAGTAAAGTGAAAAAGCTACGCAAGTGCTCAGCACCCCATACTGAGAGCCTTCTCTCTGCAAGTCTCCTGTCCTCCCTGGCCCTGACTTTCAGCAGAGCTGTGCCAAGGGCCCCTGGCATGTAGTAATCTGATAAGGAACAGCCCTGGGTGTAATGGTGAGTGACTACTGTCTTGCTTTCGTGCAGCCAAAGGACAATCAACATAGTTTATTTTGATTTCCTTATCAGTTTTATCCCTAATCCGCACTAGATGTCCCCCATCAATCTTAAAACATGAGCACTGCACCATGTACAACATTATTTTTTATCAGTATTGTAGGCTCTCAAAACAGCAATGACACAAAGTAACTGTCACATCTGTCACAAGATAGAATGAAAAAAGTTGGGTTTTTTTCAAATCCACCCCTAACAACACATTTAATAAAGTCCTTTCAGATCAGGAGTCTCTCCCAGAGCAGTTTTTTCCATCAAAGTTGATAAAGAAGGGTTGGTTGTTTTTTTTTGAGCACAGGGCCCCCAGTGGCTTCTGAAGATTTCTTCATCTGCATTTTCATCTCTGGCCCAACTTGTGCTTTAGTGTGGTGGAGATAAAATTCTCCTAGCTAAAATTATGTATTTCTTCCTGTGCCCACAGATGCTGGCTGGCTACCAGTGATCTCTGCTATGTATCCAGGATTTCCATCAAATACAGACTGTGGAAGAGGGTTCTGCTTGTGGAAATCCTTGTCTTTTCTGTAGATCCCTTTTCCTTATTGCTGTATGAGCCTATCTTGACAAATCACATATATAAGCTATTGCAAAATGACACTGGTTTGCAGGTTTAACAGGTTACATTTTCCTATATATTAGGATGCCTTCCTAAGTTCCTTGTGGCTAATGCTTCCTTGGAGATTCCCCTAGGGAAAATTTCTTCATCCTTACTGATACAGATGACAACAGGAAAACCTTTTAGCATTTGACTGCACTTCTAAAAATAAGCCACTACATCACAGATCATTCACTTTTACTGCTGTATCCCAACGAAAGGTATCAAAAAAGAATGTTGAAACTTCTCTTTTCAGTGCCCTGTGCTACTTCTCTGATCACATCTAGTGACACCATCTAATAGAAATAGCTTCATAAATAGTATATTCAGTGGCAGAAAGAGAATTGGCTTTGTTAGTTGATCTGGTTTTCAGAAGATTTGTACATTAGTTTTCAATAGTAAAGGCACATTTCATAAGCAGAAAGGAGTACATGCTGTTACTCGTAGTATGTAGTTTATTCAAAGAAGCATTTGAAACTGAAGACGAGCAAGAGATGATGTTTAGATTGTGTAATAACACTGAATGTATTTTGTAATTTAATTAAAGAGTTGAGTGATGACATTTGTGAATCATGTCTGATAGGCTATTATAACATGCTGCCTTATGCAGCTTTTCTGACCTTACAAACACCACCCTGTTTTATTATTTACATGTATTTTGCTTGGAAAATAATCAGAAAAAGTGCATGGTCTCAAAAAGAGAGAATTGTCTGTGTGTGGAGACAGTAATATAGCTATGTATCCCCATGTGTTCAGTGCAACATGTATTGCTTTCTCTTAAACGTTCAGATTAATTTCCTGCTCAGAACAGACCAATCCCTCACCAAAGTAAAACCCATGTCAGCTTCAGCAGGAATGTTTTCAGAGTCTCCACCTGGGAAGACTACATCTCCGAGTGGGAAAATAAACACATTGGCCTTCAGTTGGTTCACTGACTATTTTCTCTGCTGACAACACTAATTGTTCTGTCAGTCAGAATGATGATGGTTTTCAGCACCAGGTCCTGAAAGATGGAGAGGATAATGTTGCCTTTTGTTAGTATCTGGGCTCAGAAAATGTGGTGGTACCTCATTTTGCCCATGTTCATAAAGTTAACTTAGAAATCAAGGAAGGCTGGATAGCACCTCCCAAACAATCATGAGGTGACATAGATAAAGACAACTTTCACTGTGTCTATCCTTATGCTTCATATTTAACAGATTTGAGGAATACTTCATAAATGGTTATAAATTTTTTGAACTGCACTGTAGTCTCAATTATGTCATTAGACTGGGAAGTGACTGCATTTCACATAATGGAACAAATTCGGGCCTGTTATTCACATTGCAATACTGACATGCAGAGAAGTTATTTTGGAAATCATATTTTTTTCCTCCTAAATGAAGACTTTTTATTTGTTTTGTTTTTTAATAATGAGGACTTTTGCAGAACTCTAGTACTTTCAGTAGGAAAATACTAGTGAGATATATTACAAAATACTGGTTCAAATCAGCACCAGTTGCTAGTATAAAGCAGATAAAAACCTGTAACGAGTTGTTGAAATCACTCTGTAAAACTTCTGGACAGTCTGGATCCATCTGTGCTTAAAATATTTTTTTCTGAAAGTTGAGTGAATAAAAATAAAAATAAAAAAAAAAAAAGTTTGTCAGCATACTAATGCTGTATTACAGGCTTACAGAGCTCTCTCTGGTTATGTATGAATCTACCATTTTTTGCAAACACACACACACAAAAGAAATTAAAAATGTTTCTATGGTGTTTCCTATACAGTAATTTCTTAGATGGTATGTCTACAACATGGGAAAACAAAATATTGTCTTCTAGGTAGCATCAATGCCTTCAATAATGTCATCATAATCTTTATAAAAATACACTAATTTCCCATTGAGTTAATGGAACATACTCCAAAACAGCTGTTTATCCTTTAATTCCACTTCCCCAAAACATTTCTATAAGTGTTGCAACCCAAAGAAGTTTGGGGAAACTACAGCAGTACACACTTTCCCTGTAGATGGCAACACACTGTATATTTAAGAATATATCTACATTCACACAAATAGATAAATGCTCCACCTGAAGAAAATACTATTCAAGATCCACTATGTCAGTATGCAAATATATTTTGTGTAAAGATGGCTACAGTGGTGTCATATGAATGAAATACAATTATCAGGATACTGGCACACCCTCATATTTGATGGTATTTGCAGCTGTCTAGTGAAATACCTCTGCTCCTGCATTCATTAAGCCAAATGCAGAAATTGTGCATTGATTCCTCTTGTGTTGCACCACTTAAACAATTCATTATGGCATTTGCACATAAAAAACATAGAGGTATACTGTAAGGGCAAATAAAACAATAGCCATGGTGGAAGGCAGCATTGAGTTGCTGCCTGCTCTTGGGGAGGTGTGCTTACCTCTCTGTGCCCTGATGCCCCATCTTACTCAGCATGTGGCTTTTCTATTTGAAGTGCAGATTGTCTTTGACTCCACATCCTCAAGGGCTCACAACAATGAAAACCTCTAAACAAGGTCAAGGTCACTAGCACATATAGTAAGTAAAAATGATGTTGTGGCACACATATGAAACAATTGCTTTGTTCTGGAATAGCCACGATGTGAGTTACCATGCACAAATAATCTGACAATCGACCACATCTACCTTTTAGAGTGCATCACACCACCATTGTTACCATAGATTTCATATCTCTCAGACAAAAAAGGTATATAACTAATAGTTAAACATTAATATTACATATGTTTAATACTCTACAACATTCACTAGAAAAAATGCACTAATTAAATTCTATACAGATCCATGTATTTAATTTAACTATGACTGAATTTTCATCACCAAACCCAGAATTTTCTGTAGGAAAAGATTCACAGTGCTAAAGTTTGATATCTTACTCTTTTCTGTGCCTAAGAATAAGGGCTCTGTTATGTTGGATATAGATGGGCCTGTCTACCACCCCTCCTCATGCACCCATACAGACATAAGACTGTGGCTGTGGGAAAGATTTTTATTTTGTGGGATATATATTACTGCTTCAAATTACTGGATTATTATGTAATTTATTGCTAGTGTATGTGGGTTTTGTTTTGTTTTGGAGCAGTTCTTCTTCTTATGATCTTTCTTTTCAATACTGATTACAGTATCAAGGGATGTGAATGACCATCCTTGAAATCAAAAAGAATAATTAATGCACAAAATCATGAAGACATCTTCAGTGCTACATATAATAAGTATTTTAATTCATTCTTGTTCTATAGCTGTTAAGTGTAGCTTCAAATATGGCTACCATGGAGATCAGTCAACAATTGGTTCAGTCTTTCTTCCTTTGTTAATTAACGTTAGCAGTAACTTAACATGCTGAATGAAGCCAGAGCTGGAGTGCATGTTTTGGGACTCTGTAAAGCAGGAAACTGGGACTGAGAGCTGAGACTGAGAGTTTTTCAGTATCTTATGTTAACAAGCAAGGATTCTGATTACATCAGATCCAACTGGAGATTGTGGAATAAAAGTTTAAGGGAATAGTTTATCAAGTTGCATAGCTACTGTAAAAATTTTTCATCTTTGATATCTTTCTCATCATGTCTTTTTTCCCGTTTTATCTTCTAACCTGTTTGTCTCCCTAGTCTTCTTTTCCACATTGTCACTGTTTCTCTAGCTCACCAGCGCTTCTCACTTGTTATTGCTGCCACACTTCACCAGGCCTCAGAATGAAGTACGATCAATCATTTATGTTATTGAGAATTTGCTTATTTGTGTGAAGGAAAATGTGGAACTTTTGACAACAAAGTAACTGTGTCTTCTTATTACTTAATGAAACAAAAGGCTGCTGCTGGAAATTCTGAATGAGCTTTAGAAAATCTGGTTTTAATATAGTAATCCTAATTTTTTGGCATAATAGTACTGAGAGATCACTTATGAGAGGGAGAAATAATAGCAGTGCTTAACAGAGTAAACATTTATTAGCCCTTTATTGTAGAGTTATCTTATTTCTTCACTGCTAGCTAAGCTCCAATCTCTTATTTCTTCTGCTTAAGCTAATCCTGTCTCTAACACAGACTTTCTGTACGGCCCTTTTATATTCAAGAGACCACAAAATATTTTGCAAGATGCAGTGGCAAGTAAGTAAAACAAAAATATGTAACAATATATTAAAGTAGAGCTTTATTGTTTATCCTCTCATACTGATAGAAGAAAAAGTGTATCATTATCATGTTAATGGGATGGGACATGCTTTAGGGACTTAAATATTTATGTTTATTTTCAGGATATCAGTGGACTGCCTTGCTGTTGTATATTAGCAGTAAGCTGGTATACCACTAATGACTACTTAATTTTCACATTTAATTAGTCCCATTGACATACATGACGTACTTTTGCTTCTGGGTTACTGTTGATCACTGCTGATAGACTGATTTATGATTGAGAGGGATTGCAAGAGTGAAGCATTTTTATTCTAGGGTCTTGCCAAAAACTGCCTAAAGCAAGTGAAGGACTCTCTCCCTGGTAGATGCACATATACATCTGTCTTGGAGTTTACACCCCTGTAATATCTAGGCCTGAGATTTGGAAAGTTATTGGAATAGTTAGTGGAAATTAACACCACACTTTGGTGATTTTTCCAAAATTTTGGAAACACCCACTGGGTCTCCCTCTCCCAGGCCTGTAAATCAGCTGTAGTTCTGATTGAGCTTATGGAAAATTAAGTTTTCTCTTCCTGGTTATGTCTACCCATGTTTTGCAGGCAGGTTTTTTTCTTTCATCCACACAGGCACAACTCATTTGGTTTTTGAAAGCTGCAATGTCTTCTTCTGTCATGGTGACAAATACAGGTTTTGTCCCTATTTATTCCTATTCTCTTCTGCTCCAAAGAGCCTTCTCACTTTGACCCTCTACTCTTCCATTTCTTCATCTATCAGCTCCTGTTTCTCTGGCACCAGACATCACCAGCCTGGTCTTCATGTCTCATCACTGTCATAGTGTTCCCACACTCTGCTACTCTTTCTTTCTTGGGGTTTGAGATGATCCACCTCTGCAGATCACCACTGGAAATGACAGCTATCATCCATGAAGGACTTCGTATTCCCTGCACAGGGGAAGCCCAGGAGACATTACTGGCCTTTAAAGAATAGAAGTACACTGTTCAAGCACGGGATCATTTCCAGACCAAGTCCTCCACAATAGACCCATCTGTACAGCAGCTCATAATGTACCTAGTGCTGCACTGGGACAATTACTCACTGGGAGAGATGCAAGTCATAATGAAGACCCATGGCCCTGGGAGGGTTCCTGTAGGGATTGGTGACCGTATTCACAGCAGCACCTTGGAGGAGTCCCTCATTTCTTTCTGACAGTGCATTGTACTAAGCAGTTTGCCAGCTTGTTGCCACCCTGCTTTTGTTCATAAGGGCCTACAGTGGTCCTATAAGCCAGACAATTGACACCATGCTGGGGAAATTTTGGTTTCTTTCTGTAGCCGAGCTTCTTCTTCCCAACACCCATCATTGCCTACAGCTTGCTTTCTCTCCAAGTGCTCATATCTCCCAAGCTAAAACAAAACACAAAACAGTTCAAAAAGCATGCCAACACCAACAGAAGGCTGCAGGAGCATCTGCAAAGCTGTGAGGTGGGGAAGGTTCCCCAGGCAGCACATGCAGCCAGGCTCAGATCAAGCCCCAAACCCGCAGACCCTGTGCAGTGTTGCAGTGGTGCCGCTCCTATGCTCCAGAGAAGTGGAGCATCTTGGTGCCCCTTGGAGTCCCCTGAGACAGGGTGTGCTGCCTGTTCTTGTGCTGCCCCTGCAGCCAGACCACCCCTAACCATCTCCTCCTGAGATGTAGGTCAGTAAGCATAGGAAGAGGGGATTTTGGGGGGTTTGGGATCCCTTTCCATCTTTTTTTTTTCTTTTCTTTTTTTTTTCTTTTCTTTTTTTTTTTTTTTTAAAAAATTCCCTTCAGTTAGGGCTTAAAAATAGGTCCATCTTGTCTTGGGACACAGGGAAAGGATGTAGCAGGCTTCTGCAAAACTTA
>JAOEGS010005566.1:17009-27301 GCA_025447755.1 Corythornis vintsioides
CATGGTGGGGAGGCTGTTTGTGGATGCTGACTGATAGAAACAGCTTATCTCCTCTAGTCAAAGTGTCTCTGTTTTGTGTGGTAATGAAATAGTTTGACACTTTGACTCGAGTGTCAAACACTTTTCAACGACACAAACAGTGGAGACTTTGATCTAGGTGCAAACTGGTTTCATTACAACAAGCAGCCCCTCCCATCCCCCTCTTTCATCTGGAAAAGCAGATAAGGGGTTTCAATTGGTGCTAAGTAGCAGCTGCTCTTAATGATTTTAAAAATAAAAATAAGGAAAAAAAAATATTTAATAATAGAACAGTTAAGCTCTTCTATTCTAAACTAACCCCAGTGCTGTGAGCGAAGCAAGGTGGGCGTAATACCAACAGTAGGAATGATAAATATGAGAGAATCCTCCTAAAATAAACCAGAAATCTCTTCTGGGAGATGTTCAGATTTTTTTTTCAAGGGAGAGCATCTTCAGAAATGCCTTTTCTGAAGTAAAGGCATCTTTGTGTTTTGTGGAAGTGGCATTTCCCTGTGAAAAGGAACCACTTTTCCTCTTACCTTGCTTTGCAATCTCCTCCCACTGTTTTTCCCCTGGCCAAGTTTGAAGATGTTCTAAGTCCTGGTGGGAGGACTGAGGGGAGGAATCCCCAACATACCCCAAGGCTGACAAAATTCTGCTCAGTCATGAGCTTTTCTTTTTCAACATAAAATTTTGAGTGGAAAGGGCTAAAATTCCTACCTGCTGTAAGGATGCTGGTGTTAGGCAGCCTGGACTGTGCCTGGATCTGGTCAAATTATCACTAATTAAAATGCAGCAGCTCCTTTTTCTCTACTCAGTGTTGGCTTTGTGCACAAATGCCCTGTGAGCAGCTGATGAGAATGTGACGTATGGAAATCATTAGGATACAGCAAATCCTGAGGTTTATGTGCAGGTTTTCTCTTCCCCCTCCACCATCTATCAACCAGTGGTATCAGCCTGGGCACTGGGTTTGGTCTTGGCTTTTCAGAAGTTTTGCTTTTATTTGGTTCCTTAGATAAATAATTTTCTGTTTGAACATCTCGGAGTAGATGATTGTTGTGGGTCCCTTCCAACCAAACCATCCCATATCCCATCTTTCCTCTCCAAGTGCAGGGGCAGCAAACACAGCCTGGCACTGAGAGAGGGATGTCCCTTAGGAAGTGTGACACCATGGGACTGCTGAAGACTCATCATCACAGGATGGCTTGGGTTAGAAAGGGACTTAAACATCATCTAGTTCCAACCCTTCTGCCACGAGCAGGGCCACCTTCAGCTAGATGACTGTACATCCTGGGCACATCCTGGGCAGCTCATCCCAGCAGTGGGGTGCTGGGGACAGCCCCTTGCTGCCCATCCCACCCTGTCATCAGCCATGATCCATCCCCACTTGCTTCCTCTGCAAGGGTCTGACCCCCTGTGATGCCCAGTGCTGGTGGTCCCAGCTCTGGGTCTGCCTGTTGTCCTGCTCTGCCCTTGGGCACTGCCCCCTGAGGTGACTCTGCCCAGAGCCATGGGGTGAGGAAGAGCAGAGGTGACCACGCCTGAGCAGAAGCATTTAATTCAGTGCCTCAATTAGAACAGCAAATCCAGCTCCTTGCCCACATCCTTGCCAGCTCCACACTGAGTGAAACCCTCCCCACGAGGTGCTGTGTTGGGAAACAACAAGGGATTCAGGACTTCATTTTAGCCAGAACCTGTGGCTGGTTTTCAGATGATTCTCAAGTCAAATCATGGTGGCTTCGTTATGGTCGAGGAGAGGGGAAAAAAAAAAAAAAAAGAAAAAGAAAAAAAGAAAATAATCCCCCCAAAAACCAGAAAGGTGACGTGGTTTAGATGGTGCCTCTCCACAGATGGAGAAGGGGAGTTGAACACAAGAAGCTCCTGCAAGTTGCAGCGTGGAGAAGCCTGTGTTTGAGATTAAAACTCACATTTCATTTTTATACACTGTGCTTAATCCAATAATGATTCCGTGTTACAAACAGCAATAATATCTTTCAGCATAGTTAATCAGAAGAGACTTAATGCTGTCACTATTTATTAACCTTTGTTGAAAAGCAAGAAGTTTTCGTACTAATCTGTGATTGTTGCTCTTGTCAGGCTCTGTCAAGTGCAAACCAGACTTGGCAGTTGGTGCAGCAGGGAAGATGCTGCTGCCTTCCCTCCTGTCTGCTGCAGCCCACCCCTGTGTTGGGATGTGGCCCCATATGGTGCTGGGGGGGTGCTTTGGGTGACTGGGGGAGGTTTCCATGCTGGTTGGTCTCCCATCTCCCATCCCCAGACCTGCAGCTCCCAAAGGAGTTCCAGTCTCATGTGCTCCTCCAGCTGCATGGACCCTGGTGCTGGGGTGAGGAGGCAGCTTTAGTCTCCTGGGGTTTTTTTTGGCTGCTTGTTCATTCAGGTTCTCCCCCTCGGTGGGCTGCTTAAGGCAGCAAGCTCCTGGTGTGGGAAGATGCTCTCCTGGCTGGGTGCCACTGGGGCAGTGACTTTGGCCTCTGCTTTGCAGGAGGTTAAGTGGTTTGCAACAGCTTCCCCAAACGCTCGGGAGATGCCTCTCGCCCCACCACCCATATTCATGGTGGAGGGACAAAGGGGTTTAGGGGGTATGGGGCTAAAGGTCTAGAGAACAAATGTTGTGAGGAGCAGCTGAGGGACCTGGGCTTGTTCAGCCTGGAGAGAAGGAGGCTCAGGGTAGACTTTCTGGCTTTCAATAGCTCCCTGACAGGAGGTTGGAGCCAGGGGCAGGTCAGGCTCTGCTCCCAAGAAATGAAGAACAGGACTAGAGGAATTGTCCTCAGGTTGCCCCAAGGGAGGTTTAGGTTGGATATGAGGGAAAATTTCTTCCCTTCCAGGGTTGTCCAGGGCTGTCCCAGGTTGCCCAAGGCACTGGTAGAGACCCTGTGATCCCTGGAGGAGTTTCCAAGCTGTGGTGCTGAGGGACATGGGTTAGTGGTGCCCTGGCAGTGCTGGGGGAACACTTGTACTGGATGATCTTCAATGTCTTTTCCAACCCAAATGCTTCTATGGTTCTATTGCAAGGATGTGGTGGCAGGAGCTGAGCCATGTGGAGATGTCTTGTCCCTTCCATCTGAGATGGCATCCCTGGCATCCCAGCACCACCCCAGTCCCCAGCAGAGGCAGACAGGAGGCTGCAGGCAGTGCTGCCCTTGAGTTGGTCACCCACGGGTGGCACTTCCCAGGCTGGTGGCTCTTGCAGCTTTCCAACACCAGCAGCCAAACTGTGGCTTTTGGGAAGGGGAGCAACAAAGGGTATGGGGTTTTTTAAGCTCCATGATGATCAAAGATCAGCATGTGAAGGAATTTCAGCCTTCCACATTCTCCCAAGTCCATCTCCTGTTGCAGGGAAGCTGGTGCTGGAATTGGCTTGTAGGAGCACCTGGAATTAATGAGCCAGCTTGGTGCTGGCCAGAAATCGATGCTTCCTGCATTAATTGCACTGTGTTCCAGCTTCAGCTTTTTATTCTGAGTTATGTAGTTACAGGGGGAGATGTCTCTCTTCAGCACAGCCCTCGTTCCCTTGGGAAAGGGTCCTCCCTGCCATGGGGATGCTCAGCACCAGCCAGGGTGGGAAACCAAAAAACCACAACAAAAAAGAAACCCTGAGTCTCTGCTGCCTTCCTCTGTAACCAGCAAGGAGAGCATCTGCTGGTGATGGTCGGGCTGGGTGGGTGGCTGGGGGTGGAAAAGCTGCTGGCAGCCAGCTTGGTGGCACTGGTGAGTGCAGCTCCAGTTTGCAATGGGAGATGGGCAGGTCTCTACAGAAGGCTGGTGTCTCCTCCCAAGCGGGTTTCCAGCAGCTGTTGCCCATCAGTGCAATTTATTTTGAATTTTATTTGCAAATGATTTTTAGTTGTTTGCTATTCTTCATGGTTTTCACACTGTGTGGATGGAGAGCAAAGTCACCCAGGCCCTCGGGGCTTTGGGAGCTGTTTGGGAAGAGTGGAGATGTTGCTGGTATTTTAAAGGGTGGACTGGCACTGAGCACTGGTCTGATCCCAGTTTGGGCACCCAAACAGGTGCAGTTCTTTTTGTACAGCTCCAAAGAATCCCACTTTGCTAACAGCATTAAATCCAAAAAGTGGTATTAATTTTTTTAGCAAATTGTTCTTTATGGTATTGATTTACATGTAATGTAGTCCTTGCATGAATAACTACTATAAATCTGGAAGTGTTTATTATCTGAAAGAGCTGTGAACTCAGTCAGATCCTTTAGTTGTAGGCACAGTTATGGAGCTTAAACTGCACAGTAGAGAGCAAAACATTAACTATTTTCTGGGACCAGCTTGGAGTTTCTGCTGGTGGGCCCATTGGTCTGTGAGGAGAGGTAAGGGTTAAGATAATTAGAGGAAATGAAAAAATAGGAAATAAATGACAATTTATGGGATCTTTGATCTGAATGGTTGGTGTTGGGGATGGTGCATGCTCTCTGGACAAGAGAAATTAACTTTTGAACTCAGTGGTTCCAGTCTGTCCCCTGCCTTGACTTTCATCTCTGGTGCTGATGGGCAACAGGGACAGGTACTTATTTATCTTACTGATACTGAGCCCAGGAAGGACGGGCTTTGTGGAGCCAGGGTTTACAAAAATAGTGTAAATCACGGTTGGTATTTGGGAAACAGTGATTGTATAAAATAAAAACAACAACCCCCCAGTAACCCCGAGCCCCTGCTGGTGCCGTGTGCCAGACGCAGAGGGCTGGAGTTCGGAGAGCTGGAGAGTTTCTTGTTCTAAATTTAGCCATTTAAAAGAAGATTATGGCCTATCCACTTGGGACTTTTAAAAAGGCTTTCACAATAACTCTTGAAAGCCTGATGCCTTTAATCCCGAACTTTAATTTAAAATAAAGAAATCTTTTCAACTCGCCTCTTTTCCCCTCCTCCATCCCACTGTTCCAGACCGGGGTTCTTTCCAACTTGCTTACAGAGCAAAGATGTGCTAAGCTCTTTTAATTTCTTTTTTTTTAATAGAAAGAAAATCAAGCCCACACTCGAGAGTGTACGCAGCAGTTTACTGCGATAGGGGGAATTAATCAGTCTCTAAAGTTCAAAATGTACAAAGAGGGAAGGGGAAAAAAAAAACCCAACCCAACACCCCGACTGATCAAACGCGAGGCTCTTCTCTGAGATGCAAAGATAAAAGCCTTTTTCTCCACCAGCTTCTCCTCTATTGGCAGCCAGTGGGATCAAGATTATTTGTTGTTGTTGTTGTTATGGAAAGCTCGAGATAATTAATGTTGTTGAAAGAGGACCGTTGGGTTGGCGTCTAGCAGGCTAGCCCCCGAGTCTGGCATCTCCTGAAGCAGCAGCCAGTCGGGGAGGGGGAGAAATGTTCCCCACCGAGGGAACTGCCACTTGAACGGAGCAATAAATAATATTGAGAGATTCTATTAAAAAAAAAGCGAGCTTTTAAAAAGGGATGCAGTGCTGCTGCTGCTGGCTGAGCATTGCTCAAGCTCTGAGGAGCGTGCAGGTTTAGGAGTCTGGCAGCAGCCAGCCCATGTTACCCCTCCAGATGCTTGTGCAGGGCCAAATACCTGCCAGCTCCTCTCGGGCACTGGTAGGCACTGGACGAGGCTGTACAGAGCCACTCGCCTCATGCCAGATCTCCCAGCTCGTTTGGATGTGTCCTGTTCCAGTGCTGGTGGTAAATCTGCCTGCAGCTGATAATCAATAGACGTATGGTCACCCAGGCTGTTTATGTATCTCCTCTATCAAAGGCCTGACACGGCGAGATCAAGATGCGAGCAGGCAGGCTCATACATCGAACGCTATTTAAAAAGCAGGATGAATTAATTACCACCATTAATGACCGGGGAGAGACTTGAGGAAGCTTCCAGCTGATGGTTCGGAGCCTGGAGCAGGAGATAAAGCCAGGAGGTGGCATCTGACGGTGCTTCCTTGCTGGGGTTTTGGCTGGGATGCTGTGGTCCATGGTCCCCCTACACGTGGGACCAGTGGGAGTTTCTGGGGTGTGATGAGTCCCTGCAGCTCTGGAAGGGAGTGAACCTGGGGAGGAGGTTTCCCTGATCCCTTGAGCTCTGCATTAGCAAACTGCCCTTCCCTGGGCTGAGCATCCTGGTGGGATGATGGGCTCTGCTTCATCCCCCAGCATCCCACCAGTGCTGCATGGGCATGGTTACAGCAGAGTGGTCGTGGCTGGATTTGCCCCATCTGCCTGTTTGCTCAAGATGATGTTAATTATTATTACTTTAATTTCTTGGGGTTTTTTCTGTCTTTTCCCAGCCCCCTTGGAAGGAGCCGAGATGGCAGAACTGACTGCCCCACTATTCCGCCGCCTTTTCTATTCCAGTTGTTTATTATGCAGCATAACCAGCACTGTTCTCAGACAGGACTTGTCAGCTATAAAAGACACTGGCAAATTTTATTACTTGACAGAAGGGTGTGTTATTGTTGGGCTTTTTTCTTGTTGTTGTCATTTTTTTCTTCTCTCTTGGTTTTTTACTTCTTCTTCCTGAAAATATTAAAAAGTCATTTTAGTTTAGAAACCTAATTTTAATTTAGTTAGGTTTTAATTTAATTTTGTTTTTAAATTCATTTTCCAGCAGAACTCAATTTTTCAAGTGTAATTTGATGCCGTCAGTGGCTATAATGTTTAATGTCCTGCCTATAAATTGCAAGGCTGGCTTTGAGATGATTTACAGGATTCTGGGGGATAAAGCCGTCTCCTGGCCCTGCACGCGGGAGAGGGTGGAGAGAAAATGGTTTTATTGTGGCAGCTGCAGTGGCTGGTGCTGTTACCTATGGAAAGACAGGGAAAAAAACCCCTTAATTTTCCTTCCAGCTCAGCGCTGGCTGGGGATGGATGGAAGAGAGGGGGGTCTGTGCAGGGTGGGGATGCTCTGAGGATATTCCTGGGGGTACTTGTGCTCTGCCTGTCTCTGTACTAAGATGAGGGGGGACCCCAGTGGATGCAGAGAGGGTTTGGGGTGACAGCATTACCCCACAAACCCATCTGCTTTCTGAAAAGCCAGACCAGCCCTTGCTGGGCGTGAGGTACAGGCTCGGGGGTTGAAATTGGGCCAGACCCTTGGAAAATAGAGTGTAATAGTGTAAAATACCACCCTGGTTTCATCTGTCTAAGTGTTGCATCTAATTACTGGATTAGAGAAGCCTTCAGACCATGTATCGAACATTATAAATGGGGATAAGATGATTCTGGTAATGGCTTAATAAAACAGGGGAGGTAGTTGAGGCTGTCTGCACACAGCTTTGGGTCAGGGCCAGATGGACTTGGCAGAGGAGGAAAAACCCCTCGGTGCTTTGGACACTATGGCCATGGGAAGGGTTAGATTTACTTTTTATTAATTTTTTTCTCTTGGTTTTGGCTTCTGAGTAGCAGCCACTGGCTCCTTTTGTTATGTAGGGAATGTGCCAACCTTTGGGAATTCTTGTCTGGTGGAATTTGTCTTAATTTTTCTGTAAAGAAGTGGCTGAGCTGTGTGTTTGTGAGTGGGAAGGGAGCATCTGGGGGCATCTCCCAGCGTGGGGTTTGGGGAGCCCAGCAGTGGCAGTGCCTGCCCTGGGTGGGCAGGTGGGTTCGACTGGGGTGCAGATGTATCTCGTCTCATAATGAACTTTGGTGCAGTCATGGTTTTTGCCCTGGTAGGACTTGAAACTTGTATATTTCTCTAAGTGTATGAGCCCTTGTCCTAAAGATATGAGCTCCCAGGTCACCATGCTGGGCAAGGACCTCCATCCTGGAGGATGTAAATGGAAGGGAAAAGCTCATCCATGTGGAGAGGTGCAGCCTTGGACCAGAGATGTGCTGGGATCTCTGTCCTTGGAGGTCTTCAAAGCTATGACCCAAGCAGCAGGTTGAGCAGGAAAGCTCCAGCTGTTCTGACCAGCATGGTGGTGAACCTCACCAGCCCATGGCATGTGCCATCAGGCACATGTGGCTTCCTGCAGGGCCCAGGCTTGTTTTCAGTGTTCATCCCCCTCAGTAATATTGGATTCCTTTGGTTGATTTTAACCTAGGTACTGGAGTTGTTTTTTAGGAGATATTCCAAAAGCCTTTGTAAAACTGGGACGGAGAAAACTACCCGGATAGTCTATCTGGGAGCTGTCTGCCATAGCCTGGGCTTTGCCACCATCCTCTCCAGCTTCTCCTGGTGTCTCCGCACTCATTGGAGGTCCTGCGTGGTCCAAATGCTGCCTGGAGTGGTCTCCCTATAGAACATCCCCCCCCAGTTCAATCCCCAGGCTGACACAGCAGTGCCACAGGCAAAATCCCAGCGCCCTGCCGGGGTGCCCGTCTCTCCCGGCAAGATGCCATCGCCGCCCGGCGTCCCCCGGGTTGTCATGGTTACTGACGCATGGGACCCCAGAGACCTGGCTGGGAATTAATGGCAGCCCGGGATAAAGGATTCCTGTCTCGGCCGAGTTGATGGATTACATTGATGTGCCATTTGTCATAGCGTAATTGTTCTGGCAAATGTAATACCCACTAGTATAAACATTGTGCTGCTTTGCTAATACAACCGCGAATGGGAAGAGAAAGGATGATGCAGGACTCTGGTCAGCTACAGAGACACCGCCTCCCCTCCGTGCCCGCGCTGGGGGCTTCTGCCTGGAAGCTCCCCCCCCTTCCCCGGCTGGCCCTCTTCACTCATGGGAAAAGGGGAAAACTGCTGGAGAGATCCTCATGGGGTGGGCGTGTGGCCGGGCTCTTTGCCCATCGCTGCCAAACACCTTTGCACCCCAGGGTGGCAGGCGGGGGGCTGGGAATGCCCAGGGTACCCGTGCTGGGGGCTGTGCCCGTCCCTCGCCCTGCCTTGCTCAGGCTTTTATTGCTTTGGGAGGGGTGAATGAGGGCTGAGGTGTGTTTGGCATCTGAAGGGCTGCTCTCACCTTTCTATAGAGGAGGATTTATGGTGTGGTGGGTGCCTGGCCCCAGGTGTCACCCCCTCCCATCAGTCTGGGTGTCACTGGTGTCTCCCCCACCCCATTATCTGATGCTGCCGGGAGCAGCCGGTTCCCAAATCCCCAGGTAGTTTTGCTTTCTGACTAATCAGCCCATGGATTAGGAGCCCAGCAGGGATTTCAGCTGGGGCTGAACTGCTCATCCTCCTGTAAGCAGGTCCCTTCGCTGGCTCGGTGATGGAGGTGATGGAAAGGGGTGGAGATGAGGAGGGGTGGGAGATCCCCTCCAGTCACCACCAGGACCTTTTGTGAACATGGGGTGACTTGGTGCTTTGTCCCCAAATCTGCAGCTCAGCTGGACATCAGGTTGTGATGTCATGTTGGTGTTTTCAGAGGACAGGACCATCTCACCTCTATCTTCTCATTTTCCTGGCATGAAAAGCTACAGGGATGAGGAGAAGGAGGAAGAATCACCCCCCTTGGTGCAGCCTCTGCAACCCCCTTATTCCTGGGGTAGTTCAGCAGCGTCGTGGTTTATACGATCCAAACATTTCTGAAAGTTTCTGGTTGACCTGATTCATAGAGGAAAAAAAAAAAATAAAAAAGAAAAAAAAAAGATAAACACCCTTTCTGTGTTTGCAGTCATATGTAATTTTTATCTCTTGACCTTTAAACGTAAGCAGCAGTAAAATGAAGAACTATGGCAGTCATTTAACACCCTGCCTGTACTAACTGGTTTCTGCCTGTGAGCCGTGGTTTTAAATTGGCTAATGCAGAATACTTGCAGAGCTAATAATAATTCAGATTACTCCTGTCAGCTATTCCGGTTTCATGGGTAATTTAGTAGTTGAATAAATTTTTAAAAAAATTCATTCGTTCCCATGCACTGTTATGAATCAGTAGATGGTTTACCATTGGCAGCAGTAACTGTAAGAAGATTTAAATTGCTACTGAAAAGGATTTGAGTGAAGGTAATGTTTTATAATGTTCTAAGCCATATGCACTACTTTCAGGCCTCATCAGTTTTACATTGATTCCTAGTGAAGTGTTTAATTGCATCATGAATGCAATATAATTCAGTTCTTTTTGCTAATATGGTATATATCTCAAAGTGATATACAGCACTGACAGTGAAGACTCAGGGATTTTCTTAGGGTTCCAAAAGATGGGTTTGCACGCGCGTGTGCACGCCTGTGCCTGGCTGGGAGCTCTCTTCTTGGAGTAACCTCTGGGCTCCAGGTTGAGTGGATCAGGCTGAGAGCTGCTGGCTCTCCCAGGATGTCTGTGTGGGCATCAGCAGGTAGGGGTTGGTTTATTTTATACAAATATTTAAATATATAGAAATAAATATATAGAGAAAGACTGGAAAGTAGG
>JAOEGS010005566.1:27401-42561 GCA_025447755.1 Corythornis vintsioides
GAAATAAATATATAGAGAAAGAAAAATTAAAATAAATAGAAATTTTACAAAGGTGTATATATATACATCTATAAAAATGGTTCTGATCTTACAACATCTTAGAGCAGCCCTGTGCTGGCCCTGGGGCCCTTTGCTCCCTCCCTGGTCTGTCTGCACCTGGCAGGGCAGAGACCTTCCTTGTCCCTCTCGCTGCTTGTGCTCATTGTGACTTAGGTGCATGCTGGGGTCCCTGGGTGCCCAGCAGAGCCCTTTGTCTTCCAGGTAGGGAAACCGAGGCAGGCTCAGTGCTGGCTGGGGTTTTCCCATGGGAGGATGCTGGTTCTTGGCTGCAGTGGAGCGAGCATCCCCCAGCCCTGCTGTAACCATGACCTACCTGTCTGCGTCCCATCATTTGCTTACCTTTAATTCTCAAATTGTGGTGACTTTGCATGGAGAGAAGCACCCGCTGCTGCTGGGGACCTGTTCCTGGGGGTTGGCTGCTGTTAGGCTGCTGCTGAGCAGCTGCAGCTTTTGCTTTTGGGAATCCTCTATTTGAGATGAACAAGTGATTAGGATGCAGCACCCTTTATTTTTGTTCATGTCTCGCCACTGTGTCTGGGGAAGCCGTGCCCTTGGTGGGGACCTCACCTTGGCACCTCGGGGCCAGGAGAGGATGGTGAGAGCAGGATTCAGCCCCACCTTTGGAATATTCCCACTGGAATGCTTCTCCTTGGCTGCGATGCTCCCCACCCGGCGCTGCCAGGGCCGGGCTGCGCGCTGGCGGTAGAGCCTAATGCGATATCAAAGTCACTAACGTGATTATGCTTATATATCATATTAGAGAAAATGAATACTAATTCAATACAAACTACTAATTCAGTAGAACAGAAAATTGCTGAGAGAATAGAAAATTGCTGAGCGTGCCGAAGCCGGGTGCTGCTGGAAGGAGCTGCTCTGCCTGCCTCTCTCCGGAGCCGTTTGCTGCCGCGCTTGGTGGCACAGTTGGCCGAGGCGCCGCGGAGCATCCCCGGGCGTGTTGCTGATGCCAAGCTGGGGAATAGCTCTGGAGGCAGCTTTGAGAGGAGCTGGAGCGAGAAACTCCCCTTGGCTTTTGAGCCTTGAAACTCGCGATGAAGAGTCGGGAGGTGTTAGGTGGGGCCTGTAGGAGAGATGCAGGAGAGGGGCTCTGGGTGCTGGAGGCGAGGGGGAGCTGAAGCTGGTGTGGGAGGGTGGGTGAGCCTCGCTGCTGGAGCTGCCTGGCCCAGCCAGAGGAGGATTTTCAGATGTTTGCTTTTTCTAACACGTGCATCATATCTCATTCCTGGGCTGCTGCTGAGCTTGAACTCCCTGAGGTCCAGGGGAGCATCCCTGTCTCGAGGACCACTGACTGGGCTTTTCCATGGTCCAGCCTTCCTCCCCAGCACAGACTTTGGATTTCTTCAATGCCTGGGGATGTTCCCCCTTTGGCATCTTGGGTGTTCTTGCTGCACCAGTTGCTGCTGCAAACTGGCTTTGGAGTCTCTTGCTCCTTGGGACAGTCCTGGGCACTGTGACTGCTCCTGACAGCACCACTGTGTGTTTGTGCTGGGGGAGTGTTGGGGGTTACTTGGTGTGAGGCAGCTGTGAACACCGAAACTATAGCCCAGGCTCTTTGGTTTAATTGGATTTCTCTTTCAAGTTATTATTGCTCGTATGAGTTTTCAGGCCATGATGTTTCCCAGAGCTTTGTGGCCTCCCTGGGTTCTACATCAGCTGCCCTGGGGCCTGGTTGGATAGTGGAGGGGACCCAAATTTCACTAATTTACTTCCGAAGAAGGATTTTTTTCTTGCAATTGAATGCATCTACTGGAGATTACCTACACGGCAGGGACAAAGTGGGGTCCTTGATGCCTGATGTGCCCCCCTCTGTATGTGCCTTCAGACATGATGAGCAGGGTTGGTTTTGGAAGTGCTGGGTATTCACCTGGTTCAAAAAGAGCTGTAACTGGGACACACAATGTTTCTGTACTAATATGGTAGGAGAGTCTTATTGTATTAGCAATTTCCCATCAGATCATGTCATATTAGTATTGTATTGTATTAGTATTTGTTTTCACTAATGTGATGTGAAAGTTGCTAATATGATAAGACTCCTGCATTGTATTAGTGAAAACAAATATTAATATGATAGGATGGAAAATAGCTAATAAGAAACTAAGTTGCTAATCTGACATGATGGATCTCCTAAAGGAATTGGTTGTAGCTTTCCTGTACTTTTCCAGAACCACCTTCAGCCCCACTCGGGGGGAGGTGGGAAAGCACTGGTGCTGGCAGCATTTAATGGGGTGAATCCACCTGGAAAGTGAGAGCATCTCTTGGGCTGAAATCCAGATTTTTGTTGGGCAGGGTGGGGGGAAAAAAAATATATATCCCATGTTTATGAGAAAGCCCTTGTGTGCTGGGAGCACTTCCCAAGGGTCCTGGGGGAAGCTGATCCATGGAAAACTGGGGAAAATGAGAATTTAGGGGGAGCAGAGCTGTTTTTCCAGTGGGCTGGATGCCTCCCTAAGCTGCAGTTATGGCACAGGCTGATGTGATGAGACACAACCACCAGTTTCCTAATTTTATTTTATTTTTTTCCTCAGCCACTAGAGCAAAATATCAATTTCTGCCACAGAGAGCCAGGGTAGGTGAACCAGAGCTAAATAAAAATAAACATTAAACAATTATTGGAATTTTGGTTTATTTAAAAAAGCAGTGGGGTTGAGGGAACCAACCACCTACTAGCAGGGGGAGAAAAAAAAGTAAATAGAAAAGGAAAGAGAGCTATTGGGCTTTTTAACTCCACGCTGCTTCTTGGCAGAGGCTGGGATTTGGGCTGCGTGCGCCGCGGCAGCCCCGGATATTATTGATTAAAGATGATGGAGCAGCAGTGCAATTAGCTCCTGGTTTGTGCTCACCACGGTGGTACCGTCGGCCTCTCGTTTGTCTGTCGGACGCTGGGTTGTTTCCTTTGCCCTTTCAGTCTCGCTCGTCGCTCCGATGGGCTGGGTCCCTCCCCTGCTGAGGTGCCAGTGGAGGATGCTGGGGGCAGTCAAGGATTGATGCTGAAAATGTTTTTAATGCTTCCCAACCTGGTTATTTCGGCATCGAATGGTAATTCCAGGTTCTGCATCAGCAATAAGTGTTATGGGAGATGCCCCTGGGGTGGATCTGTGTTGCCCTGGGCTGGAGGATGCTCTTTTAGGAGGCAAAACCACAGGGAAGGGTGATTTTTAAAGCCTTTCCAGAAAATTCTGCGCTGGTAATAAGAGGCCGACGTAGAACGGGGCCGCGCAGAAGCGAGCGGAGAGCTTGCGGGGAGCGAGCATCTTCAAATCAGTCTATAATGCAATCAATTCTGTATATCCCTAGTGAAACAGCAACATTTATTTAACGTCTTTTATAGAGCAGCTGAGTTTTATCACAAATCACATTCCATTTCTAGTCATCGGGGACCCCTTGAAGGCTAAAACGCACTTACTTTCCTCCGAGGAAGTTTACCAATTCTCCAATAAAGCCCCATTTGCCTCCCTATGTAAAATTGACACATTTATTGAATATTAAACATTTGCTGGTCGCTCTTGAGCTTCTTTCGACTTTATCCGCTGCCCTTAAAAGTCATTAGGGGAAGGATATCTCAGAATGGTAATAAAGGAGTGTTTATGGATGGGAAGGGGATGCTCTGACCCACTGGAGAGGCTGGTTCATCCCATTTGGTGACTCCATCCAAGGCCAGTGGGCTCCTGGGGGGCATTAGGAGGAGTGTGTCCAGCAAATCAAGGGAGGTTCTGCTCCCTCACTGCCCTGGGGAGACCACACCTGGAATATTGCATCCAGTTCTGGGCCACCCAGCTCCAGAGGGACAAGGATCTGCTGGAGAGAGTCCAGTGGAGGCTCCAAGGACGCTGAAGGGTCTGGAACACGTGTCTGGTGAGGAAAGGCTGAGAGCCCTGGGACTCTTCAGTCTGGAGCAGAGCAGCCTGAGAGGGAATTTAATCCATGTTTATCCATAGCTGAGGGATGAGTGTCAGGAGGAGGGGCAGCCTCTGCTCACTTGTGTCCAGGGATAGGGCAAGGGGAATGGACAGAAGCTGGAGCACAGGAGGTTCCACCTCAACATGATGAGGATCTTCTTTAAGGGTCACAAAGCTCCCCAGAGAGGTTGTGGAGTCTCCTCCTCTGGAGATTTTCCAGCCCCCCTAGATCTTTGAGCCCTGTGCTGGATTAAAATCTATTTTATAGTCCTGCTCTGGCGGCGGGGTTGGACTCAAAGATCTCCAGGCTCCCTTCCACCCTGTGATCCACCCTCGGAGCCCCTTTTTCCTCCCCTTTTCAGCAATAACCAGTGGCAGCAGCTTTCCCCTGATCGTTAGAGAGGCTCTTTCAGGGGTGTAAAAGCAGTTTGGTGCCAGTCGGGGTCGTGCCGGGTTGCGAGGGATACGCTTTGCTAATCCGGAGTCGGTCGAGCTAATTAGCAGGAGGTCCAATATAACAAGTTTTTCTTTTATCACTGTTACTAAGTGCTGTTGTAAATCAATTAAAATGTATTCTAGTAATTCTATTTTTTTTTTCCATCGGCGACTCTGTTGAAAGAAACACCGACTGTTAACAGTGTTTTGTGTGTGTTTGTGGCTGCCTTTCTGGGAGGGCATCGAGCGCTCGCTGTGGAGTTTGGCGCTCGCCGATGAGCGCGGGAGCGCGCCCTGCCCTGCTTTCTCCCCGCAAGCTTCTGCCCTTTTCTGTGGAGAAAGGTGGGTTTGGTTTGGGCTTTTTTGAAGATAACCAAGGAAGGAATTTTGTTTTCCTTGGAAATATGGCTGTTAGTGCCGGTGGTTGTCCTGATTAAGTGCTAAAGATGCAGCTGCATCATTTGAGCTCCTTCCTGGAGGTGCTTTTTGGGGAGCATTGAGGATGTGAAAGGGATCAGTGGTGGTCCAGCAGTCACTGGACATTTAGGTCTGCTCCTTAAAGACAACATAGTCTCTGTGTGGTGGGAAAAATCTCAGTGGCCAGAGGGGAGAATTTTCCAGGAGAGAAAAAAAAAGGGGATTTATTATTTTCTGTGAGATGTTGCCTCTCTCTCTCCCATTCCCCACCTTTTCTCCTCAGTAATTTCCATTCTTTTAAGGAGAATTTACAAGCGTGGGTTGGCTTGCCCTGCTTTGTGGGTAATTTCTCCCAGCCCGCTGGCTAATTAAGGATGCTTCGTTAGATGGGCAGGTGGCTGCTGGGTGGTTTCACTGACTCTTGAATATCAGCAGAGCACAAACAGCCATTTACTGATGGCAGCTTGGTCTCGGAGACCTACCTGCTCTCTCAATCTGGAGAGGTGAAGGGGCTACTAAATCCTTCCGGAGACAAACATTCTCCTTTCTGTGCATTAACCCTTTAGCTCCATGGGGGATTTGTCTTGGCAGCATGCAGGAAAAATATCCCTGACTCGTCCTGGTTCGTTGGCTGTGCTTATGAAGGGTGAACTTGTTCAATTAATACTTTGCTGAGCGCTGGGATGGGACCGAACCATGAGGTTGGGGTTGGTATTTTTTTGGCTAATATCACCAGCAGGAATAGGCAACGTCAGATTTGAGATTTAGGGGTTGCTTGGTTGTTTTTAAAGGTGCCTTTTTGTCCCTCCTTTGGACCAAGATGACTCTTGAGTGGCACAGGGGTCTGGCTCCCTCTTTGCTGTTACTGTGGCTCCATCTCTAGATGCTGAATTCTAACACCAGGTTGGAAAATTTGGCTCTGGGTGCTGGGACACCCCAGATTGTCCCAGAGGGAAGAGCAAATGGGAGCCAGCCCATCTTTGCAGCAGAGGCAAATTTTCGGGGATGCCTGTCCCTATGAATTTATAAAAGAAGCTGCATAATAAATGTCACCTAAACAGAGCTCCAGTAAACCCAGTTCATCTCGAGTGCCTCATAAAAAATAATATCCAGCTGCCTCTCGGCACCTCCCATCTCGCTGCCGGCCGGGAGAAGCCCCTTTGCTGGGGATCCCACTGCCAGCAGGACCCTCATCCCTGGGTAAGAAACACCCGAAAGCAGCTCCCGGCACAAATAACCTTCCCAGTGCACCGAGAGGCTCTTCTTTATGGGTGAGGGAAAGCGCTTAAAATGCTTAGAGGGAATAAACAGCTTTTAATGAAGTTACATTGCCACATAATGGGTATCATAAAATTGCCTTCATAGTACAGGGTCCCAGGATGGCTTTTATTATCGACTGAGCAGGAATCCTGTCTGTAAAGCTCCGGCAGCTGCAGAGAGGAGAACGCAAAGTCTTCTTAAATTACCTGATTGAAATAACCGGCAAATATTCCGCTTTGCCGCTTAGTTGAAGGCAAAGCTGCCTTTGGGGTGGTCTGTCAGACCTGGTTTGCAGCTTCTGAAGAACACAGGAGTTTCATTGCAGCAAAACAGATGTTCATCTTGTTTCTCTATCGGCTGTTTGATGAGAAATTTATTGCTCTTCTGCTGGGCTGGAGCTCCTCTGCTGCGGAGTCTATTAGGCAGCCCGGGAGCTGGCGGGGAGCCAGAGAAGCCGCGTTTTGATGAAACCCATGAAAAAGCCTCAGCTTCGAAGGCGCCAGCAATAATGCATCGGCTAGACTCTTCGGATCGGGCGATTGATTGCCCGTGATTTGATTTATTGATCAATACCCTCAAATTTGGCGTCTGAGAAGCTGAACTAATCTTTAACTGCTGTGAACATCTCTGCCTGCTGGAGAATTAGAGCTGATAAGGAATGTATGAAAGGAATCTGAGCTTATCTTAATCACACAGTGCCCCGGCGCTGCCTGCGCCGAGCGGGAGTGGATGTGTGCAGAACACAATCACCAGGCAGAACAGAGCAGATCTATAAATTGATGGAATTCAAAGCCTCCAGCATCGATTACCATTATAACAAACAGTGGCGCGCTGAATGTCTGATTATTTTTAGACAAAGATTCTGTGCTCTCAGCAGCAATTTTGCTGATGCTGTCACTGTGTCAGATGTCTGTTGTTGATTGCAATTAGATGCGATACAAAAAAAAAAAAAAGGAAAAAAAAATTTTAAACTATCTCTGCCTATAGTTTTATTTCCACTTATTAAATCTCCTCCTTTGTTTGCCTCCTCCTAATGTCTGCAGCTGGATGAAATATTGCATTACCAGAAGAGATCTCTTATATTCAGTTGGGTATAATCACTTTACAGATCATTGGATTATATCTGATATGGTTCAGATAATCCTGGGGAAATGTGGGACATTTACTCTGCCTTGGTTAAATGTGCCCTGGTTTAGGGGTTTGAAGGCAAATCTGCATAACATTTGGGTTTCTGAAGCAGGTCTGCAACCCTCCCAATGATCTAATTCTATTAAAACACTAATCAATTCCCTGTGACATCAGCCTGCTTTCCTGACGGTGCCGAGTGTTAGGTCCAGGGTGGATTTTGCCTGTCCTTTTTAAACAGCTCTTGGAGCTGCTGCAGCATCGGCTTTAATGGTTTAAGGAATGAATAGTGTGGAGCAGCAATGGGGTGTGGGCAGTGGGGATCATATCACACCAGTTTTGCTGTGGTTCTGCATCTCTCTTGCCGAGTGCAGCCATCGGTTTGGTGCTTTCCAGTTTCCCTCCAGTGCCGGTGTGTGGCTGAGCAGCCACGTTTGGGTGCTGCAGGAACAGCCGTGCTGGGGAAATGCAGCTGGTGAAGGGCATGTTCTGAGAGGGCTCTTCCTGACAGTGAAAGCTTTTGGGAACCCTCCTTGGAGCCCAAATGAGCGTTGAGGGCTGCAGGTCCATGGGGTGCAAAGACTGGGGGTGCTGACTGGGCACCGGGGCCATCTCTCCGGTAGAAGATATGTGGAGAATTTCACGGTGTAATTTCATCCCAGAGCAGGAGGGGACGGGGGCTTTGCTGCGTGGTGAAGTGCTGGCCGTGGCCCTGGCCCTGACCTGGCCGCCAGGGGAGCGTGAGGTCTCCTCTTGAACGTGACCTCATCTTGCGCAGACACGCGCGGCTCCGGGGCTTGCTGGAGAAATGCACGGCGGCGGAGGAGTTATGTGCTGCTGGCAGCTGGTGTTTTCTTTCTTTGGGAAATCTAATATATTGATTAGCTTTCTTCAGAACAGCATCAATAAAGCGTATAATGGCATGGCTGGTGCCTGCGGCGTCTCCTCCCCTGGTCTGAGCCCCCTTGGAGCCGGGAAGGACCTTGGCTGCTCTGTGCCAGGCTCCGCGTCCTGACAGCTGCTCCTCCCTTTCCTGGCAGCCGCGGGCACTGCTCTGCCCAGTGAACGTGCTTGGCTGGACACCCTGGTTCTCCTGGGTAGCCTTCCTTCTCTTCCTTCTCCTCCTCCCATCCTGGGTCTCCATGGTGCAGCTGCTGCCAGCGGCTTTGGCTCAGTCAGCTCCAGCATGGAGGCACTTGGCCAAATCCTGGAGGATATCTCCAGGGGCTGGCTACGCCGTTGGGCACAGCCATGACATCTTCCCATCCTTGGGCAACCCCATCCCTGGGCAGCCTACGGCACCAGTGGAGCCAGCATCACCCAAGGTGACTGGCACAGTGCTGTGGCGGGCTTGATGCATCCTGGCTGCCTTCCAGGAGCACATGGATGCTCAGCCTGGTGCCACTGTGGTCCCCAGCGTGGCATGGACCCTCCTGGCTGCAGCCTGGCTCGCTGCACATAGCTCATTGCTCCAGTCCTGTGGTCAGGTATAAGGAGATACCTTTTCCATTAAAGCGTCTAAGAGAGTTAGGAGGGTGGTTTATTGTTGTTTTTGCGGTTGTGGTTTGGGTTTTGTTGTTGTTTTTTTTTCCTTAAGCGGATTGATTGCAATAATGAATGGAGCCCAGCAAGCGGCTGGAGCAGTGGCTCAAGGCTGGCCACCTGGATTTGAAGTCCTGCTTGGCTTCAAACCCTCTCAACTCTTGCAGTTTCCATCTGTAAAATACACAGAAAGCAAAGGAGACCATATTTAGGGCTCTCCCAAGCCCGGATCTGCCCTTGGTTGCCAGTGTCTGTAGGAGTGGATGCCTTGAGCTTGGCAAAAACTCTTATTATGTGCTGCCAGCTTCTTTATTTCCTTGTGGTTTTCTGGAGAGCAAATCCATCCGGGGCTGTGGCTCATTCCACCATGGAATGGGTATCTTGGCATCATGCAGTGGGTGAAGGCAGCACCATCCAGGATCGATCTGTTTTACGGATGCTTTTATTTGCCTTTCAAGTCCATTTCACTTCTAAAAGTGCTGGGGGTGCATCTTGGTGCCCTGCTGCCCTGGGGTGGGGAGTGGCTGGGCTGCATCCTGCCAACTGAGAGCCTGGAAGGGCTTTTCTCTGCTTCCTGAGCATCTTGCTATGAGCTCATTTCAGAGCAAGATTTTCAGGGAAAATTGACAGCTGATGACTATGGGAAGATGTTTTCAAAAGGAGAAACAATTTACAATAATTAGAAATTTATAAAATGTCTTTAAACATGGTGGTAATAGGGATAAGAAAACACTTGCTGCAATGTAATCAGTTATTAGCAGCTGATCATTTATCTCGATGGATAGTTGCTGCTGGTACATGAGACACGTAATAAAAGGACTCTTGATTAACTAATTTGAATATCTTTTGAGAACAAATTCTGAGTTCTCTTTTTTCTCCATTGTAACGGAGCCGTACATCTGCGAGATAAACACTGAATGAATATGGTAATGAATATTATTCTGGAAGTGTAGCCCTCGAATGCTGCCATCACCGCCCCAGCCCTGGCCTTGGAAAGCCACTGGAATAGATGGAATAAGGAAGGGGCCTTAAGGAAGCCATCCAGGAGGATGTGCAGAAGTGTGGTGAGGGGAGATTGGTTGGGGGGATTGCATGGATGTGGGGTGCAGGGGGACAAGATGAGGCTGGGCCCCTCCATCAGCCTCTGGTAGGGAGCAGGATGGTGAAACTCTGGTGTGGTGGAGCTGCCCATGAGCAGCCACTGCTAACACACCCAAGGTGGCATCCCTTGGTATATGGGGGTTTTAAAACCACAGCCTTTTCCCATCTCTGTGGGAATGGGAATGTGCTGTGAGTCTCGAATCTCTGCCCTCTGTGAGATCCCATTACACCTCTTCTGATAAGGCGCCGTAAACCCCGATCCCATTTTAGATGCTGTGACCTTGTGGCCTCAGCATCTGCTCCATGGGGCCCTGGTGGCCCTGGGCTGGTGGCATTGATGGTGGGACTGGTCCCTGCTCCCTTCTGGCTGCTGTGCATGCTGGTGGTGGAAGGATGCAGCTGCAAGTGTGGCACAGCCAAAAGAGCTGGGAAAGGATGAGCTGGTGGCTCTTCTTAGCACAGCAGGCAAAAGGAGGAGGTGGCTGCTGGGTGGGTTAAGTGGAGTCTGGTCCCAGCCCCGGTTGGTTTCTCTGGCAGCTGCCTGCCCACTGAGCCAGCTGCCTGTGAACTCGCCGGCGGCTCAGGAGCGGTTCCTGTGAGTTATTCATCGTCCTCAGCCACTAATGGACTCCATTCAAATACTTCTCCCTTGTTCCCCCCTCTTAAATATTATGATTCACATAGCGGCTGAAAGCAGATTCCTTTTGGCAGCAAGAGCCCCAGATAGTTTATATTTATGCATCATTTTCTTCCCAGGATCACAATTTTCTCCTTTTCTTGTCTGCCCCTTCTCTTGGCTCAATCCCTGCCCAGCTCGGACTCCATCACCTCCCAGCACAGCCAGTGATGCTGCTGGGGGGGGATGGACAGGGTGGCTCCTGCAGGGGCAGGAAAGTGATGCTCAGAGATGTTGGCACTGCTCCTCCTCAGATGTATTTACTGCAGCAAGGAGCAAAGTCCACGTAGCTGTGGATGCAGTTTACAGGTAATTAAACTCAGCTTGGTGAGGATTTAAACATTAATATTGATGCTAAAGTTTTTAATAAAATATAGGGAGAGAGCGAGAGAGAAAGAGGTATCGATTCCTATAGGCTTTTTATTTTCTCCTTTCTCCTGCTTTATTGTCACGGGGAAGGGTTGATATATTGGTGAGTGTGAAATAAGGATGTCCTGCAGCATGAGGGGCTGCAGATGAAGACAGAGATGATCCCAGAAAAAGAAGTTGTGGGAAACTGCTGGGTAAATGCATTTGGGATTGGTCCACAGGGTGAGACTATTCCTCCTGGGCATCCTCTGTGGTGGGCATGGGCTCAGCCCTGTTCTTGTGGGCAGCCTCAGTTTCTTGGGAGTGATGCTGAGGAAGTTCCACCTCAACATATGGAAAAACTTCTTTCCTGTGAGGGTGACAGAGCCTGTAACAGACTCCCCAGAGAGGCTGTGGAGTCTCCTCTGGAGACTTTCAAACCCCACTGGGATCTGTTCCTATGTGGCCTGTCCTGGGTGATCCTGCTCTGGCAGGGGGTTGGACTCTGATCTCCAGAGGTCCTTTCAGTCTTTACCATTATTCCATGATTCTGCAGCTCCATTGTGGCCGGATCCAGACACAGTCCCTTGGACCACATCACGGTCTGTGTCTCTGGGCTGAGCCGCTGGCGCCGCTCCCCTTCCCGATGTAGCTGCGGTGGGTCTGGCATGGGGGGGTGCTGGGATCTCCTGATTTCACTGTGCCACCGTGGTCATCAAAGCCCCTTCCCAGCCCTGTTCCCATACTGCACCAAAGGCCATTAAAAAGATGCTGACGGCCGTTTTTCACTCCCTGCTTCTCTGTATACACACAGGACTCGGGTTTATCTGCTTTCTCGCCAATATTTTTCTATATAACAGTGAAATATTTATATTGTCCAATAAAAGGCAGTAAGGCTGCAATCTTGTGCAAATTCATTTGAGACCAGGAGCTTCGTTGTCTGAATTTCACACCCAGCAGTGACCCCTGGTAATTGGCTCCATACATCTTTACCAGCGCTGATTTACATAAGGTGGAGGGGGGTGATGGATGGTTGGGGTCACTCCGCCTGCCCCATGGCTCATCTACCAGGGAATGGTGGTGGCCACCCTGCTCCGTGTCTCCGTCCTGCCCAGCATCCCCCAGCATCATGGCTGGATGGGTGGTTGGTGGTGCCAGGGAGGATTAGTGACAGTCCCCTGTGATTTGGGCAGTCATGGCTTAAATCCCCGGGGTGTTAGGCTGGCTCCATGCCCAGCCTGGTGGTGATGGTGCTGAGGGTGGTGGGATGTGAAGATGGAGCAAACTGCAGGTCCTGGTGATGGTGGCTCCTTCCATTGCAAACCCAGTTGGCCCCCAAATTGCCCATTTTTGTGAGCTGGGTGGGGATGACAACTTGGGGATGGGACGTGTGTCAACAGCGGCTGGTGCTCGGGGCACAGCCGAGCCCCGTGTGACCACCTCCCAACCTCTGCCACCAGCATCTTAGCACCAATCTATCAAAAAGCAATTAATAGCCGCCCCCCCGCCCCACCCCAGCTCAGGTTTTATGGTTTCTGTCTCCTCCTGCTGACTGCAGGGCAGTACTTAGAGGAGGTCTGATGAGGTTTTCATAGTGGGGATACATTTTTTTTGCATCGCTCCCCATCACACAAAGGCTTTGCCACAGTTTGTGGTGCCAGTGTAATATTTTTCCGTCTGTTTTCACCACCATACAAGCCAAACAGGGACCAGGGTGTCCCTCAGCCTGGCCGAGCTATGGGATTTACTGGGGAGCACCCGAGAGGTGGCTTCTCATCTCATCAACCCCATCCTTTGGATTCTTTTTATTTATTTTTTTTTCTTCTTTTTCGCATTCCACCAAAATTAAAAAGCTATCTCTATCTTAAAAACCTTATTTATGAACACTTAAACATAAGTAAGTCATCGTTGGCCGGGTTCCCTCCCTGCTGATGGATGTAATCTGGCAGCAGGGTGGACCGGGAGGGAAATCTGGCAATACAATATGCTGTGCTTGACTATTTTGACACTCGGAGTGCGATGTTGTTTTTACAGTTACTGATGAGCTTATGGCACTGCTCCTTTTGGAGGAGCGAGGAGGGGGCTGGGGCTGAGAATATTGATTAGCGAGCTCCTGATTATCTCAACAGCCCTCTCTGCTTGCCTTTGCTTTTGCGGGGAATACAGAATTTCTTCAATTATTCATATAAACCCCCTTGTCGATATCGCCAACGCGCCGTGGCTGCGACGCCGAGCAAAAGCAGGGCCAGGGGAATTCTATTCCTGCAGTCCTCAAACCCAGCCCTCCTAAACCACCTTTCTTTTCTCTCTCCTCTTATCTTTTTCCTTTTTCCTTTTTTTTTTTTTTTTGACTTTTTTCCATTTTTCCTTTTCCCTTTTCTTTTTTCCTTTCCTCCTCCTTTCCCCTTTTTTCCCTTTCTTTTTCCCTTTCTTTCCCCCCTTCTTCTTTTTTCCCCTTTTGTTTTGTTTTTTTTCTTTTTACCTTCTTTTTCCTTTTTTTTTCTTTCCCTCCCCCTCCTCCTGTTTTTCTGTTGCTCCAGCAGGAGCTTCACACGGTCCTTTGGTGCTGGCAGCGTGGCAGGGGGGACATTGAATTTGACTCAGATGGGAATATTAAGAAAAAATGTTAAGAAAAAGAGGAGTTTTGGAGTTGGGGAATGAACTGGGCAGGACGGCCCCTTCCCTGCCCCAGCAGTGAGAATTTGAGCTGTAGGTGTGAGCAACTAGCAAGGAGGGAAGCTAATTAGCCACAGAGACAAATTAGAACCCCAATCCTTGTGGGTATTGAGGAGTTCTGGCTCTCACCACCTCTGTGTGGGCAGAGCTGGGGTGCTGGGGAAGGGGGGACACCTGGGGGGCTCTGGGGGGTGTGATATGGTGGCCACATCCCCCCGGTGCAGGAGGAAACTTGGAGTTTTGAGGTATTTGAGAAGAAGGAACCGTTAAGCATTCGGTGGAAGTGGAGCTGCTGGCACCCAGCTCGCAGCCCAGATGGGGGGAGACATGTTGGGTGCTTGGTTTTCTTTTCTAAAGAAAATAGAAAAAGAAAAAAAAAAGATGAGAAGGGAGAGGGAAAAAAAAAAAAGAGCAATTCTAAAATAGCTTTTGTTGGAGGCTGTGTGGGGAGGGGTGTTTTCTGGGTGGGTGGGTGGAAAAGCTGGCAGCGTTAAGAGGGGGATGTTCAAGGGAGAGCTGGGCAGGACCTGCCCTGCTCCTGGGAATGATCCCAGCTCTTTCCCACACCAGTGGCTCTGGAGGAGGTTGAAATGGGGAGGGGAGAGCCCTGGGAGGGGCAGGTTGGACCCGGCTTAATGCGACCAAGGCACAAGGTCGCTGTCCCCACCCCATGAGAGGTTTCTACAGCCAATGAATTTCTTCTGCTTTGCCTTCTCACTGTGCTGTGTGGTCGGGGTGCCACGCACAGGCAGGGCACAGGCAGGGTCCTAATGTCCGCTGCAGGATACCAGGGATGGTGACCCTGTCTAGAGAGCTTCCAGGCAGCAGAAGGTGCCTTGGAGTGGCTGGGGAAGGCCATGATATGGCTGAGATGCCAGAGCATACCCGGGAGATGCCCCAGTGTGGCCAGGAGGTGCCATGGCCTGGCTAGGAAATGGCACAGCATGACCAGGAGGTGGTGTGGTGTGACTGGGAGATGCCACAGCATGGCCAGGTTATACTAGATGAGGTTGCAGTGGGCAACCTGAGGAGGAGCCCAGCACCAGGGTGGGATGACATGGTCCTAGCCAACCACGTTGCTGTAGAAGGCACCTTAGTTCCTCCTCCAGCCTGAGCTGGGTTCTCCTCACCCCCATGCCCCTCCCACATCCCGAAATGCTCTGCAGACCCCTCAGCTTCGGTCCCCGACGCCGGTGAGCGATGCCTTGCACTTCAGGGTACCTCTTCTCCTCAGCTTTTTAATGCCCTCTCTTCGGGGGCTGCTTTCTCAGCTCCTCTAATGTGCTTGGATGGAAACCCCTGGAGAGCTGCCGCTACTCGGAGCTTGCCAGCAGCGACACATTAGGATCTGTCATCTGCTGAGCATTACCTGATTTTAAATCTGTCTCTTTGGAGCAACAGAACTGCATAAGGAAATATTAAAGTAAACAATAAGTGGATTTACACAAATGCGGCTGATTTCCATATTTTTCATCACTTCATTTTATTACCGGGTTTACTGATACGCTCATTTATTTATAGGGCAATCCAGTATTGATTCATTCCGATGCACTATGCATAAACACATAAAAGAGAGTGATAACAATAGGAATACATTTTCAGTCTT
>JAOEGS010005569.1:0-15239 GCA_025447755.1 Corythornis vintsioides
TAGGGTTAATGGCTGGACTTGATGATCTTGAAGGTCTCTTCCAGCCAAATCATTCTATGATTCTATGATTCTATGATAACTATGAACCTACAAATTGCTGTTTCAAAGAATTATGTCCATATTTTAGTAACATGAAGAACTTCTTATTGTATAAGTGCACCTGAGATCAAAACACTGAAACAAACATATTTGTAGATATTCGTACAGGGACCACATCTTATCTTTGGATTTCCATGGAGGTGTGAAGGTGGTCTGTAGTATGTGGAACATTTCAAAGCTTGAATAAAGGACTCTTTGCCTAAAAGCATATCCTTGTTTGTATTTATTGTGTAGTTATGGGTAAACAATTGATAAGATTTTGTGGACTTTCAAGATACAGATTTTTTCACACTTCTCCCGCACCCCAAGGTGATCAAAATTACTGTGGTGACACATAAACATTTCCCAGTTGTGACAGCCATGGTTGAAACATGGAAATCCAAGGAGTTGTTGCAGAGAAAGTGAAATGGAACATTACTTAAAAATACCCCAACCCAAAAAGCAACAACCAAAACAAAAACAAACCAAACTCAAAACCCCAAAACAAACAAATAAACAAAAAACAAACAACCCAGACATCCCATAAAGCAGTCAAATATTTATGCAAAATTAGTGTAACTTTACACACTGACACTGAACGACACAATACTGTGTCTCACACAATACTGTCATTCATGTGCGTACATACTGCCACAGGCAGAAGTCCCACACAATGTATTTTTATACAATTGCTGGCATATTTCATTACAAGTTGTTGGTTTTTGTTGTGTTTTTTGTTGTTGTTGGTTGGTTGGTTTGGTTTGGTTTTGGTTTGGTTTAGTTTGTTTGTTTGTTTGTTTTTTTAATTCACTTATAAAAGGGATTCTCTTGATAGACATTCTGTTCCAGAATTTATTGAAAGAGTCATAATATAGAATCTAGAGGAAATAATGAAATAAGACAGAACATTTCAGTTGTAAATAGAATTAGCAAAGAATACTGTTATAGCAGTAACAAAGGAGATGGAAAGAAACTGTTGCTTCAGAGAATTCAGAGCACACTGAGTTATATTTTGTGCTCTCACAGCTACCATGTAAGCAATTAGCAATACTATGCAAAGTAGACAGAATTCCTAGTATTAAATTTGTGATACAAGGCATATTAGGACCTGTTAGTGTAAATAAGAACTGAATCACAGAGCAGAATGACCATCAACCTCTGTACCTCAAGAAGTATATATCCAATACTGTCCTGTTTACTCAAATAGGAAGTAATAGGATAAGAGGAAATGGCCTCAAATTGCACAAGGGGAGGTTTAAAATCAGGTTGGAACAGACCTCAAGGATCATCTAATCCAACCTTTAAGGTTGGATATTAGGACATTTTTTTTCACCAAAAGGGTTGTAAATCACTGGAACAAGCTGTCGAGGGAAGTGGTGGCGTTGCCATCTCTGGAGATATTTAAAAGACATCTAAATGTGTACCTGAGGGCCATGATTTAATGGTAACCTGGCAGTGCTGAGTTAACCATTAGACTTGATGATTTTAAGCGTCTTTTCAAACATAAATGATTCTATGTTTTTACTTGAAAAAAATACCAAAAGGCAAATTCCCAAAAACTGAAAATTCAGGAAGTGTAAAAAAAAAGTCACCTCAGAAAGTTCACCTCAGTTACCTTGCATGTAGTTGTGATACAAAAGCCAGGGCTGAAATCTCGGTAATGTAATCTCAGATTAACACACAAGTTGAATGCTGGACTGTGTCCTTTCTATTAAACTGAAGGAAAGTTTAATGGGCATCCTTTCCAGGGCAGTGGTAGTGCCTGGCCTCACTGCTCCTCATTTTAGTATTTGGAAGACTTCTGACGGAGGAAGGACTCAGATATGCCAGAAAATTATCTATCTCTTCCTGTTCTACTTTCCCAAGCTCCCTTTTCACTCAGCATGGGTAAGAGATGGGAAATATGGAAGCATTGCCTGGTTCTTTCCTGTGCAAATAGACTGACATTTTCCAGAAAATAATTAAAAATAAATAAATAAACAAATAAATAAAATATCCTCTATGGAAGCATCTAGTGAGGACCCAGCTGTTTGTTCTTCTTTGAGATACCAGAGACAACGTAATGATGAAATCTGCACACAACATTGAGTCTGTATCATAAATGAATAAAACATTTTTAAAAATTCCTCTGTGGGCACTTTTCTGTGAAATCCAGGTGTCCTTTCCATTGAAACTCTCAGAATAGGAAAAAATTATACCATTTATGATCCCAGGCATTTGCATAGAACACTGTTCACACAGTGTCTCCTGTGAAAATAACCATCATTCTCCAACATGGTCTGTCTGGCCACCATGAACCACTAGTGACACCTTGGCATGCGTTTCCCATGTCCACTACACTCCAGCATGCTAAACATCTTTTACCACTCATCCCCTTCCCTGTTCCACGCTGGCAAAGGGTTTTCTTCCTCTCCTTGGCAGAGCAGCCATCTCATCCTGCTTAAAATACATAAATCTGTATGAAAACTTCCATCTTTTATTAGAAGACACACTCTGAATTATTTGAAAGTGGTCTTACTTTAAGGTTATTTTTGTTAGATCATTCTGCTACGGTATTTTTCCCAGTGGTTCACAGATACTCGTTTTTTTGGAGGTGCAGTTTGATTTGTTAAAGTACAGCAACTTCACCTAGATTTAAGTTTCCTTATGAAGAACAGGGTAGGCAATGTTTAAACAAGCCTGCTCCTGTCACTTCATGCCATTTAAATACATTCCTCTGCTTTAATAGCCTCTTAAATCATTTATATATACATCGCTATTGAACACACCATACTTTGCATTCCACATGTAGTGACACAGGACAATTACAACAATGCAAGCCAATTAAAGCTACCGGGTAAAACTCTGACCCTGTAGAAGTCAAAGAGATTTTTGCATCATACTTCAATAAAGCATTTCACCCTGAGGCCCCTTCTGTTCCCCTAAATTTCTCTGCCTGTCTGTGCAAAAGGTCCTGGAGAGTATCAGGTCTGGGAGAGCCAATTAGCCAGAGACAGCAGTACAACAAAGCTTCCCCTGACCTTTGCCTTCAGGGAACAGGTCCAAGCTGGGGCTGTGGCTCCAAGTGGCAGCCACCATGCCCATAAGGTAAAGGCTGAGGAGTGTTCTGCAGATACAAGGACTTAAAGGGGGCAAAGCTACATGAAAGTAACTGAAGTTGAGGGGAAAGGGCCTGAAGCTGTGGTGCAAGTGCAAGTGATCTGAACACTTGAAAACCAAATGTTTCTCTAATTGCTATTTAAAATAAGTGTTGCTGACCAGAGATGCCCAAACTTTCCCACTGGCTGGGCCAGGCAGTTCACTCCTGTTTCTTCCAAAGGGCTGTACACAGTTATCATCCCCTGAGAGGGAGATGTCCTCAACATGCAGAGAACAGCTGAAGTTTTGCTTTTATTTTATATTTTTCCCAGGTGTTCCTCAGCACAGGACAGAGAGTAGGTTGTTGACTGTTGACTCTAAGGATTACTCCATCAATGGCAATCCATTCCTAGTTTCTCTGTGTCACATGGTGTCCCTGGCCTCTCCTGTGACATTTGAACAGATGTACACTCTCCATGTAACAGGAAACAAGGTCCCAGGAAGGGCTGGAGCAATGGTCTGACTCATCTCCATCTCTTCACACCAGAAATGAAATGCCACATGAGATCCCTAATCATCAATGGCAGTGGCCCACAGTCTGTGAAGTTCTAAAATGTGAAAGGAAGATATAGATGTTTATGTGTTTAAAATGTCTACAGTAACTGCTTCTCAGAGGAATGTGGAGTGGTCTTAGTAGCCCAATGGGGTTAATTATTCCAAATGTAAAATTGGTTTTTGAAGAATGGAAGACCATTCTTGATCTGAAATATTGAATATTTTCCTTGACACATTTTATTTTAATGGAGAACAGATTTTGGCATGATCTGGCCTTAATATTAGCTAGTACATTACAGATCATATAGACACTGACAAAATGGAAGAATCAAAAGATAATTGCAAGCTGTTGAAAGCTGCTTTATGGGTGAAGATATCCATACCCATAGAGTAGTGCACTGGGACTACTGTTATTGGACCTGGGGAATACAGTGAAACTGAAACTAGAGAAGAAAAAGAATCCTTGAATTTAATATTAGATCAAGGCTTTTTGGAGGTTTTTGAGGGTCTTAAGTCTTATGAAAACCTGAATCAGATATTGTTTACCTTCCAAATGACAATGCCATTGCCTGAAGACCTCCTTGGTGCATGAAGTTCCTTGCTATTTTGATACTTTGCTTTTTGCTGTGGGACTTGAATGTGAACAAACAGTGTTCACTTTGGGATTCTTGTGTTGTAAAAGGTCAAGACCAATTCTGCAATTCTATGTATTCATCTTTACAAAGAAGTGTTTTGTTCAGTCTGGACAGAGAAAGATAGCTCTTTAAACTGGTTAAATGTGAACACAGATTCATTTATCCAGTCAATTTTGTTGTTTTTTGAAGAATAGTGAAGCATTGCCTTTGAAACATCTTTGCTGAATTGCCTTGAGGAATCTTAATGAAACAAAAATCAATGTGCTTGTGAATACTTAAAAGAGCTTCCCATGCCATGATTGCATACATTCTTTTTTGTCTCTGTACTGCAATCATTGAAGAGAATGACATAGAAAAGGAGCTCCACTGTATTCTTATACATTTCTGTTTTTTCCTGAAATGCTTTAGTGACATAGGGATATGGTAATGAAGAATTTCAGATTCAGAAAAGTAATGTTATCAAAATTAATGACCATGAGCTTATCTATCACTGAAAGTGTTGTTAAAGAAATGTTGGAGCATGCAGAAACATTGGGTAAACTAGAAAGAAATAACTATTCTAATACATATCAAGTGTAGAACAATTATCTAATGATCCCATACAAGTAAAGACCAAATAATGTGAAGAGAATTTTAGCCAACAGGAAAGAATATGTTATACTTTTTTTGGTCAAAGTCACTGATTAGCTATAGATATTCTTGGGCATCTGAGGTGTAGGGCTCAGTGAACTTGAAGTCTTCAGCAGCAATGGATTCAACTGAGCATAACGGTAGGCAGACTCTTTGGCCAGACTCAGTCACCTACCACAAAATATCAGAGCCATTCAATATACTTTTATAATGTATTTTATAATGCTTTTGTAATATTGAAGTAGGATACATTGAACTGTGTGATTTCTTGCCAATCTTAATTTCTGTCGTATGGGTGCTCTGCTTTATGGGTGATAGAACCAGGTATCAAGAGATACTATCTTCTAAAAGTCCAGGGACCTGCTGAGCACAAGCTTGGTCAAAATTAGTGTCAAAATTAGTAGCAAATGTGTGGACAAAGTACAAAGAGTTGTCTCACACACCAATAGCATTGGTGAAATCCCAAGTCCTTTTAGAGAGTCATTCAAAGTCAGAGGTTGGGCCACAGGAAGTATGTGGCCAGTGTAGAGTGCAAACTTTCACTGTTCATAACCTGTGACTGCTCTGCCATTACTTTCCATATGGAATCTCACTACTATGAGTTGTGTTCTACTCTTCCAAAAGTTACCTTCAAAAGAAGTTATTATACCATACTGCATTAAGGAATTGTCTTGTTAAATGGAATGTTATATTTCTCTATGCCTTGGCTGCTGTGAAGCATTGATCTCTTAAGTTCAAATATGATCATGCTTGCTTCTCTGTTCTAGCATAAGCATGGCAACCACTTTTGTTTCAAGGTTGTAATGCCTTCAAATATGTGACTACTTTTTGTTCTTGTAAGGTGACAGTTATACCAATATGTCTTATTTTATTAAGCAATGCTGGCATCATCTTATCTTGCATATCTTGTTGGTGGCTTTTTTATTAAAAGTCTGAAATATGATAGAGGTTTGTCCTTGGAAATGTAAAATAGTATTTCCTTTTTCACATAATTTACACTTTTCTGATGAACATCATCCAAACCCTAGTGTCCCTGAATGCTGAAAGGGTTGATTTGCATCATTGACTAAGGATGGTTCTGATGCCCAGACAGCTCCAAAAGCCTCTCTAGGTATTATAATGAAGTGCTCTGGAATAATATAAATTATGTAAATACTCTTCCCTATCAGCTATGCATCTCATATGTTCCCTTAGAGCAAGATTAGAACAGTGTAGGAAGTGTGGTTGATATTCCCTCTAAAATGCTATGCATTTAAACTGTACTTTTTTCATGGCTTTTCTACTCAAAGGCATTAGGCAAAGTAGAGTTAACCTTGTCAGTCACCAACTCAGCTTCCACAACATATATTGCTGTAACTAAGAATACAGAAATAAAAAGAAAGCCCCAGTGCAGTCACTCTCCACTGATTCCTTCATAGAGTATGCAAAGCACTTTGGGGTGCTTTGGGAAAATAGACCCAATATAAGGTAAAGTAATAGCAAATAAAAGCTTTTATTATTATTATTTTTATTTTTTTAAATTTTATTTCCTGGAAGTAAAGGGCAAGGAGAAGTGTTCTCAGGCAAACAAAAGATTTATGTCCAACACCACGGATGATGGGGAAGCTCAGCACAGACGTCAGACACAGAAATGAAGCACTGAGCTGCTAACTAGAGTGTGTGGTTAAGGCAGGAGTTTGGGGGAGGACATAGACTGCTTTAGAATGAGGCAGAGGAAAAGTGGGTAATCAGAAAAAAAGCAGTGAATTAGAAAAGAGAGAGCACATGCAGAGTGATGCAAATACTGAGTCCTTGTGGTGGCAAACCAGCATGAACCCCAGAGAATGGTTGACAGATTGTCCTGTTCTGACTAATTTAGTCTGGTAAAGGCAAGTGATAAGTGGGAGCAAGGCAACCATGTGCTTCTGAAAATACAGTGTCTGCCTTTTTGATGATGTAAGGCCCTAGGAGCATCTTCTGGGTTAGAAAATGAAATAATTCCAATTTTATACATACTCTACTTCTCAGCTGTCTCAGTCTCATGAGCATTTCCCTGCCCCTGAGGTGCCAGTCATTATTCCAGTGGCTGTTCACAAGCAGAGGGCAGGATGGGCTCAGTACACAGCACTCAGGATGCTTCTGTTGATGCTGTGGGAGCAGAAGCAATCAGAAAAAAAGGGAAGAATAGAGGGAAGCTGAATAGTACTGTTAGATATGTCACAGAATGCAAGGGTCACTGTGTTATAGATACCTTAGCAGCCTTAGCAGCAGTCCATGCTGCTATTGAACAATCTGCACAGATAATAAAACCGTAATGCCATCCCAGGTTTGTCTTGGGCACACTGACATGGTTCCAGACTACCATTTAATCTGTCACTAGTTCACAAACCTCTGCATCATGGCCTGCTGTGGGGTTAAGACTGGTTACCAGTAGCTCTACTAGAAGCTCCATCAGTATAGTTCAGTGATAGTGATATATTTGTTTTAGAAATACTAGTTAGGCTGTCCCTGGAGTATCCTACCAAAACCTTCCTGTAGAACACTTAAAAGAAAAAACAGATTCCCTGAAACAAGAGCTGAGATTTTCACATTTTTTAAAAGCAAGCAAACAACAGTTCCCAAAACGGTGGTGGTTTTAACATTATCAAACTCTTTTCACCTCCTTAGACTTAATGTTTTCAATTGACTGTGTTCCTGCTTGGTAACTTTAAAAACAATTATGTCCCTTAGGCTCTTCAAAATTCATAGGCTCTTGTCACCTACTACAGGGCTCTGTTGTGATAGGATTTTCCCCAGATTGGAGATAAAGTGCAACACTATATATATTATAATTAGTAACTAGCCATTTCACTTCTGTGATGTTTTCTTCTTGCCACTCTGATTATTAGAGAAAGGAAGTCCAGAACACTGTGATGGGGAGCTATGGGGGTAATTATTTATTTAAAAAAAATAATAATTTCTTGCAATAATTTCAGCACAGTTCAAATGAGCATATAATTTTTAATGCACAGAGTTGACTGGCATAAATGAAAGATCCAGTAGTCAGGTGGAGGGTCCAACAAAGCTCCATGTATAATTGCATCCAAAGAAATAGCATATGACCAGAAGATCTGTCCTATAGAATTCACAATTAAGTAGACACAATTTCTGTATCAGTGACCAAGTACACCCCATTAACACTGGAGTGCATGATGAATCCAAATGTTTCTATCAAGTATTTATTATTTCTGTCTTTCTAATAAAGACTATAGGCTCCTTTGTGTGGCAGAAAAGAAGATAAATTTGATAAACTTCAAAAACTTATAATTTCAAAAGAGCTTGCCTTCCTGAGTTTTAACAGAATAGCTTCATTTTCTTGATATAATGTTCTCAAATAATAAGAAAAACATCCCTTGAAATACTCTGTTCTGTGAATGCCTTTTGTGTAACGGCAGCAGCATTGTTATTCTGTGTCATCCCTTGTTTGAGTTCTAATAATGGAAAACTATCATGTTGATTTGCTTCATATTAACCTCATCTTCTTGTCATCCTATAGGTATTTTCCATTACAAGATACAAATATATGGTGATAAGAAAATTATTTTGATAAAGTGTGACAAAGATTTAGAAATAGCTGCATAGCAGCTTACTTTATAAAGAAACAATGGCATCATGAAGATGCATCTGTCAAATGTCTTTGGTAATTTTATCATTAATTGTTGTCAAGACTTTCTGCATCTGGCTATAAGCAACAAAGGGGTTTCTTTTCTGTGTTATAAATATTATTTTTTAATAACTTAGAACTTCTAAACCAATGAGTAAGAAGAGTTGAAAATAATGAAACCACCAACAAAACTAGCATTAGGTACTGTGAATAGTTGCTCTAGCCAATTCTGATGTGTTAGCTTCAGATTACAATAGCTTTGTATCCCAGGCACTGAGCTGCTGATTGCTGCTTTTATATTTTTTCCCATCAGATGTAGCACTTGGGAAAAGTGGATTATTCTGATCCCATAATGATAATACTAGTATCACAATCCAGAAAATATTGAAGCATATAGACATATACACTTGTTCTATACAGAGAATGGTGTTTATTTTATACTTAGCAATGACCAGCAGTGACTCAAAGCTGGCACGGTTTCTGGCTTTAACAAGAGTTACTGCTTCAATGCCTTCCAACACAACAGTAACTTGTCCAATTGAAAATATAAAACTTTGTTTCAGAAGGTAAGCTCTGTGCTTACTTAAAATGTGTAATGCAAAGGCTTGAAAAAAATGCAAGCCTCTATGTTGCATTGTGTTTCTCTGTGTTGGAGTCAAGTCCCTGGGGAAAGATCTTGAACAGAAATGATACTATGTTTAAAGCCCTGAGATGTCCTCTAGAATTAATAGCAATACTGACTTCACAGATGATTTCTGAGTTACCAAGAAAACATGTCAGGGAACCTGCAGTGTTACAGGCTTGGGGAGAAGTGGATGGAAAGCTGCACAGCAGAGAAGGACTTGGGGGTGCTGGTAGACAGCTAACTGAAAATGAGCCAGCATTGTACTCAAGCAGCCAAGAAGAACAACAGCATCCTGGCATCAAGAACAGTGTGGCCAGCAGGAGCAGGGAGGTGGTTGTACCCCTGTACTTGGCACTGCTGAGGCCACACCTTGAATACTGTATCCAGTTTTGGGCCCCTCACTACAAGAAGGATGTTGGGGTACTAGAGTGAGTTCAGAGAAGGGCAACAAAGCTGGTTAAGGGTCTGGAGAGTTTCTACTATGAAGAAAGGCTGAGGGAGCTGGGATTGTTTAGTCTGGTGAAGAGGAGGCTCAGGGAGGAACTTATTGCTCTCTACAACTACCTGAAGGGAGGTTGTAGAGAGGTGGGGGTCGACCTCTTCTCCCAAGTTAAAAATGTCTTCAAGTTGCGCCAAGAGAAAATTAAGTTAGGTATCAGGAAAAATTTCTTTACAGAGAGAATGGGTAGGCATTGGAATGGACTTCCCAGGGAGGTGGTGGAGTCCCCATCCCTGGAAGTATTTAAAAATCATGTAGATGTGGTGTTGGGGGACAATGTTTAGAGACCCTGGCAATGCAGGGTGGACTCAATGATCTTAAAAGTCTCTTCCAACCAAACAATTCTATGATACTATGATTCCTCCTCTTGTTGCTCTTGTGTCTGCAGGCCCTGGGCACTGAACTGAACTTGCTCCTTCAGCTCATGAGTGTATTCTCACAAATCCACAATCCCACCCTGCCATCCAGTTTCTTTGTCCTACCTGTTTGAATGTAAGTGCTTCAAACCAAATGAGTGCTTCTCTTACCACCTCCTAGGAAGATTTAGTGCATTGTTAGTGGCATTATCTGACAGTCCAGGCACAAAAGGAAGGTCAGATCTATTCCTAGGGCCCTGTTGGCTTCTATAACTGCCTGAGTTGTACTTTAACTTTATGTGACACCCACTGAGTGAATTTATTGTAGCAATCACTCTGAGCATATCTCAAGGATTTCATAATGATATTTTGCTGTTTGCAATGTCAGAGAGAGAACAAGAGCATGAAATAAAATGCACAGAATTTCCTGTCTTAAGAAAGAAGAATGGAAGAACAGAAAACAGGCTGAATTTCTCCAGGGTAATTTTATGTAAAAGAAGACCAGAAACATCCTTTAAGGTCTGAAATGTCAAGCTTGTAAAAATAGTATTCTTGGGAGTTGTATTTGATCATTTGTTAAATACTGTGATATAAAATGTAGAAGTCCTTGTGTAATGCTTCAAATCCCTAATCTAGTTTAAAAGGTCAGTTGAAGCCTAAAAGGACTTGACATTTTCCCTTTAAAAATCTGACTTTTTGACTCAGAGCTAACAACATTTGAGCCTGAATGACCTGAAGGATAAATACAAAAGCTGATTTCAATTGAACTATTTAAAAAAGTAGGGGATCTTCTAATTTGTAAGATAGTATTCAGGGAGGTTTTTCCATTAAGAACTCAATCGACTGAAAAATTATTTCCTTGGGTATTCCACAATCTTTCAATGCTTGTGTAAATTTTACACAGGATGGGGGCAGCAAGTGAGTGAGGTTAAAGATGTACAACATAATGCCAGGAGAGCATAAACCTCTTTAAGAAACAGAGGTATCTGCCTCAAAAAAAAAAAAAAAAAAAGAAAAAAGAAAAAAGAAAAAAAAAAGTACCTGTTCCATCTCCTCCTTCACTGCTTTCTTCATTCTTTTCTTGCCCAGCTCCATCTCTACCAGAAGGTCACTGTGGAAACTTAAAGAATGGCCTTTTTTCTTACCAAAGTCTCCATTACTCCCTGATTACCTCCTTCCCTCGTGACTTCCAGCGCCAAATCTCCTCCTCATTGCTTGGTACCCTCCATTTTTTTCCAAAGCTGTGACAGAGAAACTAGGGCTGCCTCATGGCACATCAACCTCACTACTCAAGCCTCTCATGCTCATGCGTATTGGCCCCACTATAAGTTCCCAGCTGCCCACGAGGCTTGAGGTGAGGATGGGTCCACATGAGGGGTAAGGACCTGGACATCCTATCCAGCACAATTTCTTATGGGGCTGAGCTGAGCCTTCAGCCATGGGTGTCCCCAAAGCAGATGTGCAGGTCTCTAGACCCTCCAGCACTGGGTGATATGTACTTGGACCCCAAGCCCAACTCTGGCAGTCAGATAAACAACGAGACTGAAGATCACCAGCTAGGAGTGAGGTAGAGGGTGACAGAGGGATAACACTGCGTGACACCTCCCAAAGCCCCTGCAGAAGCTTCCCTCTGACTTTTCCCCCCATGTGGGCACCTGCTTCCTATGGCCAACCATCACGTGGCTTCCACGTCATAAGTGGGACTGCTGTGCCAACCGTAAGATCAAATAATTTCATACTCATCAGTCATCCGCTGGAACAGAAATATAACTGACTTAACAGAGTCTTGTCCCAGGATCGATGTCTCCCAGCTTCCATTAGTGTTTATTTTTGATGAATGCCTCACTTTCGGCTCATATCCACCCAGCAGCTGGGGACTATTATACTGTGACAACCTTCTATTCCATTGTCACAGTGTCAAATGCCTGAAAAGGATAATAGGTAGATATTTCCACTCTTCAGATGTTAAGGAATTAGTGGAATTCCTATTCCTTATTTAGTTACTTCTTAATTTTAATGAATAGCTGTAGTAATAATTACTTGAATCCTATATTGATAAAAACTGTCACATTCTGCATGTTAATAATAGCACAAATTTGATATTTATGTAATGCTGTTCTTTTGTAAGTATAGACATTTGGTAATCATCATTATGATGATAAAAATAATTAAAGAAACAACCTATTATCTGTTCTGCCTATCATCTTTTAATTAAGTAACATAGAAAGACTTTTTTTTTTTTTATAAGACTTTTATAAGACACACTGCAGAGTATTGTTTCTGTAAATGTTTATGTATGAAAATACTACCATTTATGTACCAAAATACTACCAAGGAAAACCTTTGTGATAATTTATTCTTCAGAAATTTCTAGCAGAGTGAATGTTGGAAAATTCATTAGGTCAGTTACTCACATAAAAAGTTAATTTGTATCTAAAATGATATTTAAGGTCCTTTTTTAATTTGGAGTTGACCAAGAACCAAAAATGTACGAGGACTGGTTAGATTCAGAGACAATTCAGGCATTTGAAGAGGTTCAGTAAGTGCTCCAGCCTTCATCTAGTACTGGTCTATATTATAATTAAAAATTTTAAGCTGTATTTTGAATGTCAAAAAAATATAAGCAGTAGTACATCCTTTTTTACTTTGGATTTCTTAGCTATTAATATCTAGACAGAAGAGTTTTCTTAAATAATAATACTGTTTTCTTAGTATGACCATAACCTTTAGGATTGTATCTACAATAGACACAGTTTGTATTATTTGGTAATATCCTAAATTGAAATCTCATCTTGTCAACACACACATTTTTAATGCATTTCTTGACTTAATAAATAATTTACACTAATTTCCTTTGATGCTACCTTTGTACTCACTAGAACTGTCAAAAAAATACAGCACAGAACTTACTTTAAGTGTTCGTATGTATTCCTTTTTATTCCCAATCACTGATGCTGGAGAATACTCATGTGGGTAGCACTTACAGCACCAGCAAACATTTCAGGAAAAGATGCAAATTGTACATACCTTATTTTTGTCTTTGTCTTAACTAGGGTCTAATATACTAACAAATGTGGTCAGATTCTCATGCATACTGTGATATATCATCACTATGTTCAGCCAAGAGTGAAAGAAGCAATTTTGTGAGGTCATAGGATGGTCAAAGCTCTTCTATTTGACTTTTTCTTGGGTTCATCCACACAATTTTAATCTCAAAAGGTTGTTCCCCTTCTTTACCTCGTTAATTCCTTCCTCTGCAAATCTGACATAATTCATTTGAGGAAATCTACATAGGAGTTTCTTCTTCCAGACACAGCCTGGTGTTATGCAGAGGCTATGATGACACAATCACAATGAAACTAATGAAAAAACCTCATGAAGCAGAGGAACAAAATATTTTCTCTTTTTTAGTCCAAATTTCACTCTCGCATTTGTTTGGAAATTACTGGAGCTGGCTGGGGAAGTTAAAAACCCGTTTAAAACAAAACAAAATGAAACAAACCACAAAACAAAACAAACAAGCACACACAACTACTTTAAAAAGTGAAACTCCAGAACTGAAATACTTTGTTCTAAGTGCAAAGACTTAGAGTTGTGTATGATGTTGCACTGCTACCTGGAATTTGCTTCCTTTCTGGTGCCACACCATTGTCTGAGGGTTAACTTTTGCTGGCAAACTGGTATCTCCACTGATGCATAAGAACACTTTTGTTCTTGAAGAATAAGAGTGAAGAGTGAAAGTGGTATTTAATGGAAAATACCACCCTGTTCACTCATTCACAAGGATGTTGTTGTTGTGGCAACTGGACCACAACATTTAAGACCTACTACAACTGTACTACAGACCTGTGGAGGAAAAAAAAAACAAAACCCAAAACAAATCAAAACAAATATCTTGATACGTACATCAAAGTACAGTTAGATTTTTCTAAAAATGAGAATAATGAATTTTAGATACATTCTGTGATAATCTGAAAACGAATATGAAACTGCTGAGGAGGAGTGAAGTGAAAATATTCCCCTTTTAGAGTTTCAGAGTCTAAATTGACATTACCTGGAATCATGCTTAATTTCTTTGGAAACATTTTACACAATTATTGCAAATATACCATTTTGTTGCTTTGAACCGACAGTTAAAACAAGCTCTTGTAGCACAGTCTGTGTGCAAACCCTCTTTTCAAGTGCTGTCTTTCACTAATAATGATATAAAAAAAATTGATGGAAATATGATTTATATCTCCAGAAATTTACAGGGGACTACAAATGTTGCCTTGAATCATGCTGCTCTTAAGCAGCCACTATAGCAAAAATGTTTCCAACATCTTTCCAATGCAGCAAGCAGGAATATAGTAATAGTCTTCCTCCAGATGCATTACATTGTTGAGCACTTAATCTCAAGGACCTTTTTGAAGTTCAGATAGTCCTACTTTATTCATCATCTAATGTTTAGTTTAAAGAAACAAATGATTGAGTTGAAAGTCTTTCAGGAACAAAATTCCTTTTTTCCCCATACATAAACAGAGTTGCAGCCTTTGCATTTTTCGCCATCTGGCCTGCAGTGTGATATGACATTAGTAGCGTTTCAGGTTTATACCCCTTTCAAAAAAAAAAAAAAAAGAGAGAAAGAAAAAGAAAGAAAAAACATAATCCTAATCTATAATATGAAGAGTATTAAAATGAAACATCTGCCTCACTGAAATGAGCGGATGAACTCTGAAGTCTACAAGCTGCTGGAGTTTGTCAAGTACATGTTTACATTGCTGACTGTTGTAAATTTGCAGGAAGATGACAAGAAGTCTACAAATTAAAATAGTTTATTCAAATGTTTTTAAACATCTGTTTCAAACAGAGGAGGCCAGAAGAATGAAGTGGTATGGTGATCACAGGCAGACGGGGATGCAATAATATTATTATACTTTGGGTTACATCATAAAAGCCTATGGCAACAGAGGCTTGTAACTGCAGATACTGGTTTGTGGAATGAAGCTGACAGACTGGAGTGCTGAGAGGGTGGTTTCTGTCATCTGACTACGTGACTCCATCCAGAATAAGGAGAAAATGTGGTCAAATGCCCCTCAAAAAGTTTGCTTTTATTACAGCACCTGCTGATTACAAAGACATATAAATTCTGTGCTTTGAACACCTCCAGAAATGAAAGATG
>JAOEGS010005571.1:0-14071 GCA_025447755.1 Corythornis vintsioides
AAGCCAGGTTGCCATAAGTCGTGATACTAAGGTGATGTAACAAGATACATCTCTACTACACACCCAAAACTCTCATTTTGAGAGAGTATGAAGGTAAATCCAGTGAAATCAAAATAACTCTGAAAAAAATCCCTATTTAAGGATTTTCTTAAAATTCTAACCCGTGAGAATTCTTACAGGTTAGACTGCAGCAACACCACTGTTGCATTTACATTGCATGTTTTTGTTTTAGACAAATGCTTAATCTTAGAGGTAAAAAATTGTCTTTGCTACAATAAATGTGAAAAGAATGAAGTTCTATTTTAAACAGCATGGGAAAAAAAAAAGATTGATTACAGTATTTCTAAACCAATTAGTTCTGACAATGGAAAAAAAAAAGTACAAGAAATTAGGACAGTTTTAAAAGATCTTGTCGTAATCTAAATACATACAACTTTGGTTCTGTTAAGTATGTCTAAGTATATTCCTTATTTAATGTAATTGTTTATTTCTTCTCCATCTTGGATAATAAGAAATTATCAAATAAAATTGATCGCAGGATATTTTTGTACTCAAAATGTGTGTACAACAGGCACCACTGCTATTAACTTCAGCCAGATTTATAGACAGAAGAAAGAAAAGCTCCTGGCTTTTTTCAACTAGAATTATTCTCACGTAGTATGTTGACATTATATTAGTTCAAGTATTTTATTTATTTTTTGTTAACATTTGAGTTGAATCTGATCTAGATGACTGAATCATTACATGATAATTTACCTTCAGACCTTTGGGAAGCTCAGGTCTGGACTCAAAGATGTTTTGAGTTCTGTTAGTTCTGTTTGTTTTTGGCAAGTAACAACTAAATGCCCAAGAAAAGGAGAACAGTTTAGCAACATGAAAATATTTGTTTCTTTAAAAGATACAAGTTCATGGAAAACAAGTGCCTAAGAAAAACAGCAAAGTACAAAAAATAAAAATATTTTTTAAGAATATATGAACTCCTTAAATTATGCTGACAGAAGGATAAAGAATTCCTCAATACCTGGTGAAGAATTGCCTGCAGCACTCAACTAGCTCTGTGCTGTTGTCAGGGAACTCTGTGGAGTTGAAAGAATTTCCTAATAAGATGTGGCAAGGAACTTCCAGACCAGGGCCAGTCAGCATTCCTATAAAGTAACATTCTTAATGAGTAATGAAGAGGAAAGCAAGATTTGAGAATGTCAGTCACTGGGTCTCATGGTCAGATAAAATATTCTAGCTGAAGCAAAATCATTCTCTGAGATGTTTCTGTAAAGGTGCAAGAGTAAAAACCTTGAACTGTGGGAATTTTTTAAAATCCAAATAATTTTACAGAATTGAAGGAGCTACCACACATACTTTTTGTATATGCAGAAATTAAACTATGGTAACCTGTTACACTTACACCATTTTGGTTTTCTGTCCCTTTTAATGCTAGTAAAAATGTATGCTAAAGGTTTTCTCACTGATGTACCAGTGGTTTTCATTATCAAAAGTGGAATTTTGCTCTATTTGCAGCAGTGCAAGTAAATATAGGATCACTTATTTTGTTTTAAATAGAGATACTTATGGTTGTGGGGATTTTGTTTTGTTTTGATTTGCTAGGTGTTCTCCAAGATTTCCTATAAATAGCAATGTCAGAGTTCACTGCAGTAATGGAAACAAACACAAAAACATGAAGGTGACAGCTCCTTCTTGTACCTGTTGTAGAACACACAGACACATCTTAACTTGTATAATAGAAATTGCTTGGCTCTTTTATGTTCTTCTGAGCATAAGGAAAGCATTTGCTATGGCAGGATTGGGTGGAATGCAGTCTTCTTCCCAAAGCAGATTTGATTGTTTTGGAAAGTTTTCCAGGTGTCTGTTCACAGTTTTATTCCTAAGGCCAGGACTGTGACATGACACATTTATTAAGACCTTCTGATTCCTCAGTTATACAAAATAGTGTCATGTGTTAAAATATTATGAGGGCTGTATGACTAATGACATTTCAGGTGTATTTCTGTTCTATAAGCTTCAGAAAGTAGTATGGAGTTGCTCTTAAAATGTGAACATTTCTGTTGCTGCAGTGAACACAAAGTGATAGGGAAGATGTGGCAGAAACAGGCAAGATGTTTCCAGATACTTGAAGCATCAACATCTTTTTTTACTGGAGGAATATGTGTGCTTTAGTCTTCATCATGTGATTTTGCATATCATATGCTCAGAAAATAAAGCTGGGAATAATATTTTAAAATATTGTGAATACAATTTACCTGCTGAATCATAGCTGTTAGATTAATTAATTTTTGAATAATTAGTATTATATTCCTTGTATTTTTATCACTAAAATGGCTATTGTTTTGTGACTATTTAATCAGTTTGAAGGTGAGACTTTGAAAATATGGATCTTCTGTTGAGTACCACTTTAGGACAATTCAACTAACTTAAATTCTCTGTGGGAATACTATCAGCCCAAAATACCAATTTAATATTAAAGCAAAAATATGTTCAGCTTCCCCCTCACTCCTTCTCTGTTCCACCTTCCTTTCATCCCACTTCTCCATTTCTGCTCTGCAGTTACTTCTGTATTTCAGCAGCCAGCAGTGTGGAGGAGGGATTATAACTAATATGTAACCTGCTTTGTTGTGAGTCACAGTTACAAGAGACTAACAAAAAAAACCAAAACCAGACATAAAACATACTGGAAGAAATCAAATAAATATTTTCATATTCTAGTTTTCAGGAACCTGTCCTTGCATATTGACTTTTAATCCTGCTGAAACCAAAAATAATATGGCTCAAAGGGCTGAGGGAATTGACCGGCCGTGCTTATGGTACCGTGCACTGCCACCCACTGACTGCAACAGACAATTTGCTTGGATACTGTACCTGCAACACAAGCTGTCATGAAACAGGCCACGGTTCCCGCAATCATTGCTCTGAAAGCACCACCAGCTATTTCGGTTTTTCTTGAGGGAGCAATGCTTGCTAGGAAGAAAATTGAAACGTATCAAACAGATAGATAGATAGATAGATAGATAGATAGATAGATAGATAGATAGATAGATAGATAGATAGATAGAAGATCAACCTATCAGCTCTCCCACCACAACAGGAGATTCCCACCCTGCAGTTTGAACTAAGAACAAGGGAAAATCAGACATTTCTAGTGCTAAATGTCTCAAGATATTGGAAGGCCTAGTGCCAGTGTTGGCTATTTCTGTTAAGAAAGTGGCATGGCTTCTGTACAGAATGGTGGCTTCTATTTGCTTTGTCTATGTGCACATCTGTGCCAGCTGATGGCAGCTTCCAGATGCACACCCTGGGCACAACTCCAGGTCAGACCCTTTGGCTGGGTTCTTCTGCTCCATGCTGCCCCATGTTGCCCCATTGCTGTCACCACAGAGCCTTCCTGGATCCAGGATAAATGCATTCACCCAATGAAGAATCTAGAGGTTTTTTCCATTTTCTCTTTTTCTTTTTTTTTTTTTTTTCTTTTTCCCTTTCATTTTTCCTTTCCTTCCCTTTTTCTTTCCCTATAATCTAAGTCCGTGTATGTGGCATTTTTACAGGTAACAGAATTTTGTTTTTCCAACTATCAGGCTATAGGCTACTGCTTTGTTCTTCCCAAAATGCAGGGGTTGTAGTAGTTCAAGTTCGTAGTGTGAGAATATGGACAAGGAGGCTTATTAGCAGGGCTTGGTCCTCTCCCCTTGCCCTCAGCCACCACACCAAAACCTGTGCCCTTCTGGGAGCTCTTCCATGCACAGTTGGGTGTTAGAGCTCAGCACAGAAGCTGCCCAGCCCCTAATGCTTCTAAATTTCATGGACAACCTGTTCCTTTGGGTGTTTTCACTGGGATTAGTTTGCTAAATAAATTGTCTATGAGAGGTGTTCTTACTCAGGCCTCCTATTACCAGTCCCAGAGAGCCGAAGTTGGCAAATCCACAAAGAGCATAGGTGGCAATGATTTCAGAGCGAACCTAGAAAACAAACATACACCCTGCTGAGTGGTTTTAGACAAGACTGTCATGATTTAGAGTTCTGAAAACTTGGTATTGTGTCTCAGGGCTCTGAGAACTGAAATAACATTGGTTTGTTTATTTGCCGCCATGGTATGTGGCATTCAGCAAGGTAGGACCATTCTCTTGCTGAACATTGAAGGCATTCTTATCCACTGCCTGTGTGAGGACTTATAAATCATGAGTTTATTTTTTGTGTATATTTCCGTGTCTTGTTGAATTGAGCAGTGGTAATTACAGAGAATTTTTTAAAAATCTTATTTTATTAGTGGCAATTTAGCTGCTGTTTTCTGAAGCTATGAGTTGGAGATCTTTGACCCATCTTATTGTTCACAGCTGGACTGCCTTTATAGCACTCTATTAAAGCTTCAGGTTTTGACTTCTTTGTTTCTGACCAAGCAGAGAGTTCCATGTACAAAGATGTTCTATGTGTGCTCCTCTCCATGAACAGGAGGGAAATGAGTTTCCTAGGGAGTGGGTGCTTTGATGTGGTAACCCTCAGATGGATATAATTCTTCTGGAATCCCCATTAGTGCCTGTTGCCTTCCCAACTTTAGCCACCTTTCTTTAAGACACAAATATAGCTGAAGCATTTTGGAAAGGAGTCAACATACCTCAAGAAATGGATCTTTGTACCCCTAGCAGCTCTGAACTCCTATTTACTCTGGTTTAGGCCCAAACTGAAGATGCCTGAGTGAATGTTCTACTAGGTTTCCTGTTTATTAGAAGTTTCCCTATTTCTGTTTCTATGAAAACAAATTTGCAGATATTTTCAATCATTCAGCACATGGACAGGAAAATGCTTTTCAAGTACCCACTTTGCCTGCTTTTCCTAGAAAAGGCTTTGTGTACTGTGATTTCTCTGCTTTCATTTGCACTTTTGCACTTTCCTGGCTCTAAAAACAGGAAGCTTTGTTATTACTGACTCAGATGAGGGAGTTCAGAAGACCACTGAATATCTGTACCTGGATACATCAGACAGTTCTGAAGCCAAAGAGAAATTAAAAGTGGAAATCAAGTGCACTCTTACCTACTGTAATGAAAACAATTAATAATTGATTGTTACTACTGTTATGAATCAAAATTTATGCATTATGAAGTTTATGTATTACTCTTTGTATATGTACTAGATGTTCACATGGAAGTTCTATATGACAAATTATTTAAAAAAAAAAAGTTAAATACAGTTTATGGGATCTGCATTTTAAGGCTAAAATCCAGATTTTTAAAAAGTCCTATTCACTTTTTCAGGAGTTCTGAGCTGTACTGCCCTTGTAGAATACAGTATGACAGTATCAGGGCTGATTGGAGGTCCATCTAGCACAGAAGTCCTAATTTCTGGCAATTTCAGGAGTGCCGGTAACAAATGCTCAGGCAAGAATGTGAATATAAAATCAGATTACCTGGCTTTCTACCTCCATTTGTGAAATATGCTCTGATATAAGGAATGTAAGCAGTCAGGAACATGTTTTTAGTTTTAGATATAAGGGAAGTATCCACTGCATTGTATCAGATTTAATGATTAAAAGCTGTTCAAAGGCATGCTTCCTAATTAAGAGTCCTTTACACTGACAGTCGTGAGGGAGAAAGGCTAGTGCAGGCATAAAGCCAGATAGTATGATTTTTGTTGACTGTGCTTAGAATGAGAGAAAACTTATCTCTGGTTGTGCATGTGGATGCCAAATGGGGGAGCAGTCATGGCTGCAAAGGTCAGACTTTATCACTCCATGCTCTTTGCCCCTGTGCACACACCCTTTGCATTGCCATCCTCTAGGTTTCTTCCTCAGTGCATTGCAGTAAGAATTATGTGTCCTGTTGAGTGAATCTGGGTGGATGTGTGAATGAGAGGTGGGTAAAGGCTTTGGCTGGAAACCCACATGCTAACTAACTTTCCTTGGCAATTGGAACAAATGGGTTGGACTCATTGTGGCAAGGGAGATACATGACTTACATGATATATGTCTTGTATTACTGTCCTCTCTGCACAGGTGACAATAGCCTCCACCAGAGGCATGACAGTATTATCTTAAATATCATCAGCTAAAGCTTGCTGGATGCCTCTCTTGAAGCTTAATGCTCATCTAAACCTCTGCAGGCAGAAGGATTGTCCAGTTCTTCACCAGGATTTTAATGGGGAAATGTCTCATAGGGACATAATAGCTAAAAATGAGGTAAGAAGCTCATCTTGAAGACAGCCTTAGCCTTAAATGCAGTGTCCTGTGGGACATTGCATGCTTCCCAAAACGATGTTGTTCTTTGGCTATGTTTGTTTGAGATAGTTAATGTCATAACAGTCACAAAGCAATGCTGCTTTTTCATGATTGAGCTGCCACAACAGATCTATGGAGTAGAAAATATTACTTACAGTCATATACTGTTTCACACCATTAATGTACATGTTTCCACCCTTTACTCGGTTGTGAATCAGTTTCGAGAGGCGCTCATAAGCCACAAATTCATTGAAGAAAGTTTTGTAACCTAGTAGTCCACCAACGATAAAACTGTCTTCCCAGTCTACACCCATCATGAAAGAGAATGGCATGAAGACATAAGAACAAATGTTCTGAAAAATACATAACATAAAGCAGGGCAAAAGTTAGATTTGGTCAAATAATAATGATAAGTGATAAACTTAAAATGAGGATGGTTTCATTTCAGCAAAGGAAAAATGGCCTTGAATTCTTACTGTTAACATTTCTGGGAGATTTCTCTTTTCCAATTGTAAGGTATACTTGTGATTTTTAGAAGACTAACTAAAAAAAATATATTTAGCAAAACAATTAGTTATGTCCCTAATTTTACACCTAAAGTAAAACAAAAGTTTCTGTTACTTTTTTTTTTTTTTTCCCCCCTACAATAGCTTCATATCTGGCAGAGTGCTTGAGGAAAAGAATGATTATGTTCAAAGCTGTTATAAGAGAACTGGGTAGTCTAGTTCTTCCACTGATTAAATCAATTATGTTAATGAATATGCTTAATTACCAGGTTATTGGATCACAACTGGTGTAAACAAAAGACTTGTCTCTGCATAAAAGCTAAGCATCTCATTTCTCATAATGAAACCTGTACCTTTTTTCCTAGCATCAAAAATGTTCTGGAATTAATTTTTTTTAAAATCCAATATTACAGTATAGCTTATTTTTATTTAAGAGAGAAAGGGTTCCGTCACCTTCTCCTTAGTGAATGTAACTGTGATGTTTAAACTGATGTTTGTTTATTCATGGTAGGTTTCTCTTCCCATAGAGGTTAGTGTCAATCAAAAAGGATGGATGCAACACGTCTATGGGTCTCAGGTCCCTGTGGATTATCTATCTGTCCAAATCTTACTCCAACTGGCAGTTATTAAAATACCAGTCCTTTTATGAGTGTGGCTGAGGTACAAGTGCTGTGGATGTCTGTGCAGTGGGATAGTCTGTGGAAGTTGTGTAAGGCAGCATCTTAATATTGCTGAAGCCACAATTGCCTCTGTTTCTGCAGTATCCTTGTCATGATATATCCATGTTTCACACTGATTTTTAACAATTTCTTCTTATTATTATTGCAAAACAAAAAGCCCCAAACCTTTGATCCAAGATTGTTCCATTGGGTTAAAAAAAAAAAATTATGTCAAGAGGTCTTCTTTAAAACCTGCTTGTTCAGCTGAGTGAATTGGGTACAGTTTCACAGTTTGTGTTGAGAATTAAGTGGTATTGAGTAAGCATGGGTTCAGAAAAATACAACCTTGCCCCAGTGTCCTTATCTGAGTGAAGCCAGTGAGCATTAAGGGCTTGATAAGGCTCTCTAAATCTAAACTACTTTAATGTTTAGCTGAAGCTGTTAATGGTTTGGCAAGTGTGTAACTGTCAGATCTGCTGCACTTCCAAGAGGCAGGTATTAGCACACAATGCTCTAGTAAAACATACTCTACAGGTTAACAAGACCACCACAAAGGGCAGCTATATATGAACTAATGGGTACTTACATGGCAACAATTTTCCTTTGTCTGTAAAGACGTTTTTCAAGAACATGCTCATAAAAATATACATTTTTAGATCATGTTTAAAGACAAACAAAGCAAACAAACAAAAAAAATCTACAACAAAACCAGACAGGCACTTAACTTGAGAAAGACAAATTATACACATATATAAACTGCATGAAGGATGTGGAAACCATACCTCAAAGTTTAGCTGTGGGTAGTCAAACAGATTGCCCACCCAAGACAGGGCTGAGTCAAAGAAAGCCAGCAGGGCGAGAAAGGATATCAGATTCACAGCAATGTTTGCTACCAATGGGATGGAGGCAGAGGCACCTTGACTGGCTGCTTCCAGGAGGTTCTTTGATTCACTTTATCAATGAAAAGAAAACCAGAGTGTGAACATCTTTTATTTCACAAACAAATAGAACTAAAAGTTAGATGGATTTGATTAGAAATCTACTACCATATCTGTCTGTTCACTCACAGGGGGGAAAAAAAAAATCATAGAATCATTTGGCTGGAGGAGACCTTTAAGATCATCAAGTCCAGCCATTAACCCTACACTGCCAGGGTCCCTAAACCATGTTCCCCAGCACCACATCTACATGTTTCTTAAACACCTTCAGGGAATGGGACTCAACCATCTCCCTGGGCAGCCCACAGTGATGAGGCAAAATAAGTTTTTGCTCTTTATCCTTATGGGATCTACTGGGAGAGAAAATTTTGGTGTCCTGAAGGTGAATTGTAGCACATTTGGGTTTGGGTAAGATGTGTATCAGTACTGTGACTGCCTGTGGCACTGCAGGGAGAAAGGAGTGGGTACTACTCCCAGGCAGCCCTTGCAGAGAAGCAAGGAACATCTTCAGGAACACGTCCTTATAAGCATTTTACTTTGCCTGTTGTTCTCAAGGTGAGTTTCACTACAGATAGGCAACAAGTTCATGGAGGTCAGGCTGTCATTGTTGAAATGCTTGCCTCACCTTTGCTGTTTTATGTTTACATTTACAGATTTGTTTAAAAAACAAAGACAGTAACGGAGCAAAAAGGAAAACCTCTTGTTGTGTCACTTCAGGTAGGTATTTCCCTTTTGCTTTGGAGAGTTTGTTGTCTGGCTCTGATCCATAACACCTCTGTGTCTGTCCCAGTGGGTACAGATACTTCCATATGTAATGGGGGCACACTGCACCTGAATTCATAAACTCATTTGGGATATATCAGTGTATAATGGCTTGCACATCTACCATGTACTACCTCTAAAGCTTATATATGAGGAGGTGTTTTTCCAAATATTATTTTTGTAGGAGTATTACTATAAACTATAGCCTTGATCAGCTTACCTTTTTGCCATTTGTAGACCATTCCTTGGAGTTACTATAGGTTTTTCAGTTTCAGGCCAGAATAGTTTTGAGGTGGCTAATGATGCTGGTGCTGACATGACAGAAGCAGTTAGTAGGTGGGAAGCAGAAACCTAGAGTTCCAGGTGACAGAAAATATGCCATGATAATCATATCAAGCACTAACATGGAGAAAAAAAAAATGTTACATATTTGGATTATTTTTCTACATCAGGTCATTAAAAAGTTCAGATTATTTATAAGGAAGAGAATGAGTAATACACGAGAAAGCCAACTGGAGACAGGAAAAGTGTAAGTAGTGAAAACTATGGCGTAATCTTTCCAAGAGGAAAACTGCTTCACTCCTCTCTAGTGGCAAGCCAGAGGGCAAAAGAAACAACAAAAAACCCCTCAGGTCTACCAAGTGCAAATGGATGTTGCAATAGCAGAACAGGTGAGTGAGAATCAGTCTTCCTTAAACCCTCCATATGCCTTGCAGTGGCAAAAAAAAATAGATTTTTTTTTCCCCTTGAAATTGTATTTAAAAAAAAAAAAAGTGCCCTAATTTAAATTATTTCCTTTTCACTCCTTCCACAAATTTCCACAGAAACCATCTTTTTTTTTTTTTTTCAAATTTCTGCAGTATCTTACCTTTCCCTCTCTTCCTCCCGCACTCTTTTTAGTCAGTGTTTCCTTGTTACCTCTGCCTCTCCAGTGTTTTTCTATTCAGATATGGAATTAATATATTTATTAACTATCCCCCAGTGACTCTGATCACAAATCACCTTCCACCTTGTTTTTCTGAATTTGTGCTACCAGCCTCCTAGCAGACAAGACATTTGTATACATGATTGTATAGCACCTCTAGACTTTCAGCACAAGTCATCTCTTTAGGCTGATACGTCTAGCAACAGTTCTTGAAGTACTTTATGGATGTCATTGCCACAGAAGTGGAAATGATCAGTTAGTATACTCCACATGTCAGTTAATTTCAACTATAGGAAATAGACAAATCAGTTATTTCCTTGCAGCTATGCCAGGAAGACCCTCTTTATTACTTAAGTAGATGTGTGTACAACATAACAGTATGAAGGTCAGATCTTGGTATCCTTTTTACTGTCAGAAGACTGGGGATTTTTGTGGTTAATTCCTTGAGGGGGGGAGGAAGAAATGGGAATGGCTCAGGTATAATTCCAAAGCAATTTAGCTGGGCTTCTATACTTGTGTGATTTCAGATAAACAGTATACTTTCCATTTCTCTTTTCCCATCTTACCCCAAAAGAAATATATGCTCCTAAGACACTTCCAGCAATAGTTGAGAATCCTGCTGTCATGACTGCATGGAGTTCAGATTTGGTGATGTATGGTAAGTAGGGCCGTACCAGGAGAGGAGACTCTGTCTGGAAGAGAAGAACAACTGCCAACTTAAGAACTTTTTTAGTTCTTAACAAAAAAATCTTCTTATCTTTATTAGGATAAACCCAGAGGTGTTTAATTACCAGGGCAGAAAAATGAGTAGCTGAATCACACTTAGGTGTCTTTCACTAACTAACCTTAGTGCTAATAAGTGCAGTGAATATTAATTGTTTGGGGTTTGTTTACCTCAAGAAGAAAAATTGTACCAACAGCCATCTGGTCTGAAGACAATTCTTGCTGGTTTGCTGTATCCTCCAAAGGCATGAGTATGAGCACTTACCGGAAGTTGTGTCATGTAAAAATACTTCTTTAAATCTTGAATCAATGTGATACAGTGATGCACAACTGTTAAGTTACTGATATGCTAATGTCACTTTTGGTCTTGGATGCTATTTGGGAATCTTTCCACATTACTTTGAACTCTGGGACAGATAGTTCTATAGTGTGGGTTTAATGGGTTTCCCATTAAAGTGGAGTGATAGACCACCCCATGCTTTTGTGGCTAAGGCATTGCAGAGATGGCCACGAATCTCAGTTTTCTGCACTGTCAGTCTCTCCCGCCCTTGTCTGACTCATGTGCTCTCTTTTCATTCCATTTGACATTTCAATTAAAAAAAAATTATTTCTTCATAGCCTTGGAATATTCTGATAGTAATTTTAAGGGAGATCTATAATCTATATTATAATTGAGTTATGGTTCCCTAAACCTACTGCCCCGTGCATCACTGCCCACACACAAACTTGATGTTGAACAAGGCTCTGAGCATCTTGGTCTAGTTAAGGGTGTCCCTGCTCACTGCAGGGGGGCTGGACGAGATGACCTTTGGAGGTCCCTTCCAGCCCTAAACATTCTGTAAATCTGTGATACATACTGGAATTGTGGAAATGAACCACTAGTCCTGATATATTAGAGTGCTAACTTCATGTGAAATTATGGTTGTTTTATACACAGATGCTCACTGTGCAGCAGTATTTCACAATATTCAGTAATCCTGCGTTAACATGTTTTTCTGTACTCCAACTCACCTGTCCCACAAATATGTTACCCGCAGCTACCAGAGACTCAACAGGAGTTGTCCCCAAGAAAATTTGCATTACCCAGCCAACCTAAAATGATTTAAAAAAATAAAAATAATTAAAAAAAACACCAAACCCAGCCTCATTAGTCTGCCTATTCCATGTACTTCTTGAATTAATCATGTCAATGTAAGAGTTCTGAGACATCTTACAACACTTACCAAATTAATAATTTAATTTTCAAGATATGGCACATCCTTTTATCAGCAACATGTTGAAATAAACCAGAGAAGGAATAATTTAAAAGAACTGTGTGTATCCCAGGCTCTTTCTAGGCATTTAATTGTAAATCTAAATCAATCAAATGCAGATATTTTGATTTGTCCTTATTACTTATGTACATGTCCAAAGGGACTTCACACAGAATAAGCAAAAAAGATGTAACATTTAAGCTAACAATGCCTCATAGAAATTTTAGCATGCTATTTCAGCTAGGTGAGGCTTGTGCTACTTAAATAATTATTTTGTGAGTGAGAAGGACAAAGGACTTTAAAAATGTATCTTCAAATAAAGTTTAGCTACAACCATGCAGGAGGGTCTTTTTCCTCATATAAATTTACTGAGTGGGCAGGATGTAAACTTTCTGTGAACTTGCTGTTATCTTATTGGACACTGGGATGGATACTGGACCTGAAAGGAATGAACACCAGCTTCTGATCTTATTCTAGGTATCTGTTATAAGAAAGTATGTGTAATTTCTACTGCAATATTTAGCAGAAAGCAGAAATCCACTGTCTGTGATGTAATTTCCATTCTGCACTTTTGGGGCTGGGAGAGGGGCCCATAGAAAGGAAGACTGAAGTAAAAATGGCATCTGAAGAACTCAAAAGCTAGCCAGGCAAAATCTAACAATTACTATGACGTTAGCAATAAGACCTGGCTGGTGGGAGGAAAGAGTGTTATATGATGCCAATTGGTATTCTGCAGTGGTGATACCTGTAACTATCTCCACGTTAAAAATAAACAACTACTTTTCACATATTTACCCTTGGGCAGCTTAGTCAGGACCAATGCTACCATTCTGCTGCACGTGTTCAGGAATTGTCCTGTACAAGTCAAATGAGTACCTACCTTTCCAACAAGCCACTGCATGAATCCAATGTGGTATAGCATAGACATTACTGTGCTGAAGAAAATCACAATTGGAAGGACCTGATTTGAAAACAGATAATCATTAACACTTCTAAAGTGGTTTTCTTTCCTAGATTTTATAAGTCATTAATCTTTTTTAAAAGAGGCTCATGATTTTGGAGATGAATTTAAACGTATTGAAAACTCATCATTAAGTTTACACTTACACTGTAAAAATTTTAACCTTCTATCCTTGTTGTTTATGTTTGCTCTGGAATTAACTACTTTTTCACCTGTCAATATAATTTTCTAACATGACTGCAATAGTTTTGAAACTGTCTGGTTTAACATAATACACATTAATTTATAGCTATATTTGTCAAATTTACTGGGCAATAACATCTAAAAAGACTTGGATATGTACCTTGTAGACATCAAAAGCTACAAACAGAAATTATGCAATTGGACTGCAGTGTAGAATTCAGAGCTCAACTTCTTTGTGTTTAAAAATCAGAAGCAGACGCTGAAGCCATTCTGACTGGGATTGTATCTACCTTGATTTCACAGAATCAAGAGCAGCTTCCTTGGAAAGCCCATTATTCCATATTGTGTAATGGCCTTCTAATAATTAATACCCTACAGAAAAAGATATTTTTTTATTCTTCTCTATTTATAGCACTGATTATAATGTCAATGTGGAGTATTCAAGAACTCTGTAACTGCATGCAGAGACAGGAACTGCTTAAAAATAAATTAACGGGTGTGTACTTATTGAATACCAGAAGTGAATATAAGTTCCTTTCTATGGAGACTGAAGGAAAAATGTTTTCTTTAAACATAAATGCATGAATGCTTAACACTGTCTGATGGGTTATTAAATATGCTGATTATTATTCCTGAAAATAACTAATATAACTTGATTCTCAAGTATGGGAAATACACATTTATATGCTAGTATAAAAAAGGAAGAAATATTTCTTCAAATGGTCCAAAACTTGTCAGATTACAGAATCACAGAATCACAGAACTGTCAGGGTTATAAAAGGCCTCTATGATCACCATATCCAACTGTCACCACCACCACCACCAAACCAAAATGGAAAACAAAGAAGCAAAAACAACATCAGCCAAACAGACAAAAATTCAAAAACAACAACCAAAAAAACTCAACCGAACCAAACAAAAAATCCGACGATAAAAACACACCTCAA